>LZPO01076062.1:28704-45226 GCA_001675575.1 Neotoma lepida | reverse complement strand
CTCTGTGTGTGTGTGTGTGTGTGTGTGTGTAAGTTCCTATGCAAGTGTGGAGGCCTGAGATTGATATCTAGAATCTTCCTCCATCTCTCTCTAACTTAAATACTTAAGCAGAGTCTTTCAATCAAACACGGAGCCTGCCAATTTGGCCACACAACTGACTGCCATGCTCACCTAACATTTATGTGGATGTTAGGGATTTGAACTCTGGTCTTCTTGCATGTGCTGTTATTTCAGTTTTTTGAGATTGTATCTCACTAAGTTGACTTGGCTAGTCGTTGAACTCCTGGGCTCAAGGTTCAGGCCCTTGGGTAGCTGAGAACACAGATACAAACCACCACAGCTTGGCATTTTCTTTGTTGCAAATCTCTTCTTTGGTGTGTGGTACTACGAGTTGAACCTTGGCCCTCATATGTGCTCAGCAAGTGCTCTACCACTGAGCTACACCCCCAGTCAGCATTTGGACTTTTAGATACTTGTAAGCATCTCCCTCCTCCCCCTCTCTTTTCTATTTCACATTTTATTTTCCTTTAATTCTTATCTTTTGCATAATTTACATAGATACCTCATATTAGATGTTTTAGTTTTTCCTTTATGGGGATTCTTATGCATTTTAAGCCATGAAAGAATACAGACTATTTAAGTTGGCCTTTTCAAGTTTCCCATCACAGCTCACCAGTATCCTTCCTTTGAAGATACAACCAGGGAAGCATAGAGTGGGGCTAGCTGTGTGCTTGAGGCAGGTCCCATTTCCCTGGCTCTACTTTTTTTCTGAGCACTAAATGACAGTAGTTGATTTCAATATTTCTTTTAGAAGCAATGCCATAAATATCCTGCATAACTTCCCACAATGCATAAATTCATCAAATAAGCCATTGGGAAACCTAGGCTTGCATTTATGGTCTCTCCAAGTTGTCTCTTTAGCTGTGCACAGTGATTGTGCTGTCATGCTTGTGTGCAGTGCATGGCCCCATGTGCTCTGTTTTTCTAGCTTTATTCTGTTTTTGAGCAGTTACCTAGCTGTATGGCCAGGCTCAAATTTTATTTTGTGCCTTTTCTAAATACAAATGTCAGTGCTCATCAGATTTACCTTGAATGGATTTTTGCTTTTCTGGAATTATGGTTCATCTATCCTGCATATCTTCCTAGGTTCTCTACTGTCTTTAAAATACAGTTTTGAGGATGAGGCCCGGTAGTACATGGCTGTAATAGCCACATGTAGGACTGCCAATTCTATATGTCACTATGTCACTGGCAATCAAGCACTATGTAATACAACCTAATCTCACACACAAAACAAAACAAAATTTAAAAGACTTAGATTTTTTTCAGTGTTCTCTAATTCTAGGAGATTAGCTTTTCAATGCCTATTTTGTGCTATTTGAAAGGAGCAGCCTCAGTCAACAGTGAAATAATTCTAATTTTCATTTGAAATCTTTTATCGTTTGCAATTTGGGTTCATTAATAACTTTCCTGCATTTTGCTTAATGTTGCTTAATGTCTGTTGATCTTATTTCCTTGCAAATTACACATTTTGAGTGAAGGAATATTGTCTTCTGTCTTGTATAGACTCATCATAATGAACATTAATTAAAAGCCAATTTGAAACATCCGATAGTTGAAAAAGCTAGTCTATGGGACATGATAAATATTCATCCTAACACATTTCTTCCAGCTTTATCCTTTAAAATCCCTGTCTAATCCATATATCCTGTTATCTATTCATATGTGTACCATCTCTTTTCAGACCCCCTGCAAATCGTCTTTATAAAACTCTGCNCGAGGACGGATGGAGTAAGCAGGCGGGAAGCACAGCTACAGCTTATGTCAATCTGTTTACAGAGCAAGTGGCTCTCGGCATTGTTTGTGAGCCCTTACGTGTGAAATCCATCTGCGAATTTAGGACAATGAGAGGATTGTTTGTCAGCACCAACTTGCAATGCTCTTTCAATTAAGTAATAAGAGTGTTCTAATCCTTCATATCTTCTTTGCCCTGACTATTTTGAAAACAAGAACTGCATCTGTTTAGCTATTAGAGTTTCCAATCTCACTGTGTGCATGCACGTGTGCACAGGCGCGCGCGGGCACACACACACACAAACACACTCATATACAAATATGTATGTACATGTGTTTATATAGTGCTATCTATATGTCATTTTTAATGATTTTAATCTTTCCTCTGTGTATTTCTTTATCACTTGTATAAGTATCCAGGCAATTTTGTACTTGTGTATTTAAGTTAGAACAAATTTTGAAAATGGAGGAAAGAGTATGTGATGGTTATTTTTAAATGGTGATTTGACAAAACCTAGAATCAATGGGAGGGAAGACTCAATGAGAAATATCTAGATTAGACTGGCCTGTGGTCATGTCTGTGAGGGGTTGTCTAGATGCATTGACTGAGGTGGGGAGGCTGGCCCACCATAGGTGGCATCATTCCCTGGGAAGGGGATTCTGGACTCTATGAAAGTTGAGAACATGAGCTGAATGCTGGTATAAATGCTGCATGAAATCCCTTGCTGCTTTATGTCCCCTGTGATGAAGGACCTGGGGCTGTGAGCGTTTGTCATGGTATTTTACCACAGCATGAGGGAATGAGAGCAGAGCATTCCACTAATCTGATGACCTGGGTGCTGATGGCTTTTATTCTGGATAGACAAGCCAGGTTAACACTGTTCACTGATTAGTTGACAAGCACTCAGGAATTAAGACAAGGACAAGAGAAACTATACAACTTTCCTTAAATTCTCTCTTTTTTTCTTACCATTCATTTTCACAGACTTAGATATTGATTTAGATATAGGTCTACACACCTTTCCATGATATAATCTCTACCTTTGTGAGTTAAAAAATGCTCTGAAGATACATAAAAGTTGTTAAAGGTTTTTCTGTTTGCAAAATAATCTTGAAATGTCTGAAAAGTTAAGAGAACTTTTCATATTTTTCATATGACAAAATAAGTAAGAGTTTAGGATGTCTTTGATGACAGCTTTAAAAGCTTATAGATTTGTGTGCTTGGTGGGCTAAGAAGCTGATAATTCCTTAATGAAGAGAAGCTAAANTTTTCTCTTCAAAAATCTGTACTTAGTGTTTATGCCTAAACACTACCGAAGGTTTCAGTCTTGGGATGTTGGTAAACACCTCTTTACGTACCCCCAAATGCTTAATTGCAGTCCTGCATGCTAACCTAGTAGAGTAAAGGGTTGCTTGCAGGATCATTTATAAATAAAAAAAGGACAATTTGTATTTGTTATTTGGGGTCTACTAGTATAGGTGGTAGATGAGTTCATGAAACTGTATTGTGTGGGTTTGGGACATGGTGAGATGAACGCAGACAGGGCCATTCTCAGCAAGCTGTCTAGCTGGTCTTTCTAAATCTGTTCTACCGCCCCACCTTCCCTCCATGCACGGCCTTCTAGCAGGACAGTATGCATTTATTACAAATATTAAAAATATATATTTTAAAAATTCCAATATTGACCTTTTTTTTTATAAACAAAGACTTTATTTCAAATATATTTTACAGTCTGTGTATAATTAGGATTGCTTCCCAGATTCTGAAATTTAATAATAAAATGAACAGGCAGTGTACAAAATAGATGTGTGTCCTTTGGCCTATTCATTCCTACAACTTTTCTGCTACTTTAGTGTACTATGTTTTCCTTTAACTGGAATGTATACTGATTATGATGGTGTCCTAACATATATCCTCTTGGCTGTATATTGAATAGCGTGGAAGGACCATTCCAGGCCACGGTGGCTTGCATGTGTAAATACTGGTATTTGGGGATGTAAAACTTTGTGTATTTGGACCTGACTGAAAAAATAATGACACCTTGTGATCAGAGCTGAATTAGTTCATTCTTTGCAGCAGAAATAGCTTGCTAAGCAAATTGGCAGAGTAACACATTGTAGGACAGATGTTTAGTCTGCTTAAGAAAATGTAACTATTTTACAGAACTCCCAGCAAGACTATTTGCATGATAATTACAATGCTTATAAAACAGGTGTCCCCACTAGTTTTTAGATTCCTTTATAAACTTTAAAACTTGCATTTTTTTCATAAACAATCCATCTAGACATTCGACAGGGGACTGTTTCCCAGGCGCCTTTGCCTCTATTGCTGTAGCAGTAACATGAAATTATAGAAAGGACACTTAAAAGTGTAAATTTGGCAATAAAGGCATCTTTGAAACAAAAAGTGAGTCTTAATAATAAATGAAAGTGGCAGACTGAAAGTGTTGACATTAGAGACATGGGAATTTTTTCTTGGTGGCTGAGACTCTTGTGGTTTTTCAAGCCTTCAGCAGCAAGGGGAAAGAGTATCAATTCACCTATCGTAAGCCTGAAGGACACGGCACTGGGGTCTCTAAACTGAATACTGTAGGTTGCAACCAAGGGAGCTTTATTTGGTAGAGAGTGAGGAGGGCAGTGAGTTTGCCTTAACAGCTCAGATTTCCCCCCCACGAAATCTGATAAAGCTGCTTCCAGGGAGTCTGAGGGTATGTCCAAACACAGCCCTAGATGTTCAGCTTGTTGCAACATTTGCTTCCAAATCCTGCAATGGACATTTTCTGTCCAGGACAACAATGTTTTACAAACCTCATGTAGTTGTGCTTTATGTGTTTCTATGATGATTTGGTGCCCCCAATGCCTGGAGTCTCTGAAGCCCATTGCTTGGCTAAGTGAACTCCTAGGTGCTGAGAGAATGGTTATTGCTATAGTGATGGCTCCAATGTTCTCAAAGCCATTCATGAGAGAGAGCCGGAGAGTGTTCTCTTCTGTCTGAGGTTCTCTGCCTGAGGTCCATGTAGAAACACTGTGGACAATAACTACCAGACTCCCCATGCAGAACAGAAGTAGGTGCAGTGCGGGAGGCCAGCCCCTCTTACCAAACAGAAGAGGTGGTTTGGAGATAGCAGTGTTTACACAAGAATTTGGAGCTGAGACATGGCAGCAACTTGGTTAATGTCCCAGATTCTGATTGATGACATCTTGGATTGGGCCTAGGACTCTGCACTTCTACTAGTTAATTGTCAGTTCCGTGGGTCAGCCTTCGGAACATATGCCTTTTAGTGACCAATTACAGAGCAGCAAGTGCTCGACCTCTATGTGTGTTTTACAAGCATTCACAGTAGGTTTTTACCTCTGTTAGCTGATACGGCTTACAAACAAACAAAACCCCAAACCTACCAGTAACTCAAAAACCCTCAGAGGAAAGTGTGACACACAGAACTATCAAGACAGAAAACACACAGGGTTGGGAGCATAAATGGCCCTTGGAAAAAAAGACTTGTGTTTTTAACACAGCTTTAAAAATGGATAACCGACTCCAGAGGCTAAGGTGTGTTCTAAGCAATTTAGAAGGGGCTACAATTAAAACTGCACCTCACTGAGGTAAAAATGGTTCCTGCTCTTTAGTTTGGTATGAGCTGACATCAGGAAACGAGCCACCCACACACTGGGACAGAGTGTGACTATGGTGTGTAAGAATAACAACCCTCACCCAGTGAAGTGTCCTAGGAGCTAGGAAACTGTTGTCTCTTGCGTAAGTGACACAGGAGAGGGCTTGGTGGTGGATTCCTGACTGATTCCTGTCTTAGGAACGCCCACATTTAAGCAAGAATCCAGGAGTTCTCAGTTCAAAGTCAGTCACCGCCATGATGTTCATGGAGAAGGAGACAGGTTCTCCAGGCTCCTTTTTGTCTCATAAATGAGCAGTTGCCCTTTCGTAAACAAATCATGCAGAGAAACACAGAATAATAGATAAAGAACACATTTGCTGTATTTATTGGTGCCTTGCACGGCAGTAATACTGAAAAAGGGAAATGCAAAACAAAACAAAAGGAAAGAAAAACAAAAACAGAAAAGCGAAAAACAGGTAGGTGGGAACCCACATCTTGGTTTTGTTTTTCCCCAAGAGTACACAAACTCCTGTTTTATTCTTATTGTGGCATGAATGATAACATAAAACCAAAAGACATGAAAATATACAACTTATATTACACTATGTGTCATGAACAAAATAGAAATCTATAACTCTATGTTATATTTACACATTTTTTTCTTTATTAAATTTCAAGTGAGATGGTAGTCTGCACACACTTTGTTTTAAGCTCCAGGCATTGATTGTCTCTTTTCTATTCTTTTTTAAAATCATTAAAAAACAAAACAAAACAAAACAAAACTTTTTCACTTGTGAAATCCAAACTGTTAGAAAGACTAAGTGTGTTCGAGCCAGGGGAGCTGAATAAATACTGTCTTAGTGGACCAGAGACAGACACACTGGGGCAGACAGGGACCCGTCAGTAGGAAACTCGACTCGTCACCTTCAACCTGCCGGACTTCAAAACTAAATACTGTATAAACCTGGCTAAAGAAAACNCCCATGCCCTACAAGACAGAGATAGCTCAGCCACTTTAAGTGGGTTTGTGTTTTTTTTTTCCTTTCAGACTTCGTAAAGTTTTATTTCACAAATATTTTATAAACCTGTTTGTAAATATACAGTTATTACAATTCAATAATTTACCCTTTAGAGTAAGGAAAGTATAATTATTTCTTATGTTTTAAAATGAGATAGAAGAGGATTCTTCTAAGAACAGTATCAGCTTCTGCATTAAGAAAATATCTGAAAATGGACCATAAAATGGTAAAGATAATTTCCTTTATGTGAACTAAGGTAACTGTACTTCAGAAATCAAACATTTGAAGTGACTTCATTAAAGAACACTTCACACTTTAATATTCATTCCCTACGGGAAGACTTGCTTTCAACCATGATATATATGTTTTTTGGGAGGTGTTTTGCACAAAGGTAATTCTTAGCTAGACGCCAAATGAACTTTCAAAGTTCACTTGACTAATCTGAGTAAACATATATGTGGCACCCGTTTCTCCTGATTGTAGTAACGAGCCAAATAATCACTGACTTACAAACAACTTTAACCCATTTTTTCCTGATGAATATTTTTCTTTATATCAAACAGGACTATTTTTAGAGGTACCAATTACAAATATAAAAAGGAGAAACTGGTAGTACTATTCTTAGTGTTGGTATAAATGCAGGAATGATGAGAGAAGATGGGGGCGTGGCTTGAACAGATAGGCAGGGGAGAAGGGACGAGGGATGTAGTTTGCTAACTTTGATCTTTTCATTTTTTCTTATTTTATCCACCATATCTTATTTGGTCATTGTGTGGCCTAGAAAAGAATATAAGGTTTTAGGATCCTTTACAAAAATCATCACCCAATCAAAGGCCCCAAAGGGCAAAGTGTTTAACACAGTTATGTTGCTATTAAAAGCACCTTTTTTTCCCTAAGTGACTTCAGTACACTTCAGACATGAATAGAATTACCTTTGTTTTTGTTGTTCCCCGGGGAAACTCTTAGGCAAAGCAAACTCAGCATCCGCTGAAGAAAATGTCAGGACAGACTATGATGGGACATTACGGACTTGCTTTGTGGTTTTGTCTGGGCACAGTTTATCATGGACACAAACTCAACTAAACTGGAGAGTTTCGGCAGCTACAGGTCACCATGAACAATTTGTTTTCCCTTCAAACAAAACAAATGCAGACCAAAGAGAAAGTTTGCTCAGATACCGCTATGTTGGGATGGCTTTAGGCCATGGATGCAGTTAGTAGCATCTTCCTGGAGCTAAGACAAAGTATTCTTGCTGCCCAAGGTCAGGAAATGAAAAGCAACCTTGTCTAGAATGTGCTGTGAAACAGGAACCCAGCACACCAAGTGAACCCACATCAGTCAGGAGGGTTTGTTAACAGACACAGAGAAACAACTTTTTTTTTTTTTATAAATCTGTTTTCACATTGTATGTCATAATGGTATAAAAACAAGTGTCTATTTTTTCTCTTATTCAGAATGCTTCCAAACAAACAGAAACAAAAAAATTGGCTCTAGATAATTGGTAATTAAATAACTAAAATGAGAGAAAAGAGCATAAGTTAATTAAGATTGAACACGACCCTCCTACTAATTTACCCCTTCATATTAAACACCAGAACTGACACTANTGGGGCCCAAACTGTTAACACAGAGGAAGTTATGGATGGAGAAGCAAGTGTGGGGGTGAGTATGTGTGTATCATGCGCACACATACATGTATGTGTGCACATGTGTGTATGAGCTGGAAATAGAAATGAGTTTTAAATACCTAACAGTTTACTGGCTGTACTTCCAAATCAGAGCAGAATAAAATAGGAAGGGAGAAATAAAATAAATTATACATAATTTACTTATCTGGGAACAGCTGACCATTATTATTATTATTATTATTATTATTATTACTATTATTATTATTATTTTATCATCATTTTACAACACTAGCAAAAAGGCAATTCAAATGAAAATACAGTTATTAAAAAAAACAAACAAACAAACCACAAACAGAAAATAGAACCAAACCTCTGACATGCAGGTGTGATCAGCTCCTCCAAGCAAAACCCCAGAGCAAGACTTTTGAGAGAGAGGAAAAACAAAAAGTATTTTTCTTTTTTCTTTTTTTTTTCTTTTTCGTATGTGAAAAATCTAACTTGAGGGTGGTATTTGGTGGGACAAAATGAGAACGGGATGGAACACTGTAACAGCCCCAGGCCACTGGCTACAGTGCTTCCTGACTGATATTTAAATCCCAAGCATGGCGAATGACCTGAAATGATGCTGTGTGCGCAGGCCTTACTGTGTGTGCCTTGGCCCTTTGGTTGGTGGTGTCAGCATCAGCAGTCCTGGCACCATTGACTGTTGCTCTCAGCGTGCACCCTGCTGGCAATTTGGTCTTTAGCAGGNTCAAATTACAGTGAAGGACCATGCAGTAGTAAGGTCTCTGTGTTCAGCCAGGCTCTACTTTGTGGTACTATGGTGAACTGTAACCAAATCCCAGTTCTTAGGGCATGAAATACACATGGCCCCCATTTGTGGAATGCAGTCTCTGACCTCATTGCACGGAGAAATGAAAAGAAAATCTTATAGAACCATCAGTTCTGTTTCCCGATCAGGAAAGGATGGAATGGTGGAGACATAAGCTAATTCTGTATTTCTGAAAAATTGCCAAATATATTCATTCAAAACAATGATTGTTTTGCTCAAAATTTTAACAGGAAACACACACACACACACACACACACACACACACACACATTGCTAAGTAGCAAACATTAGAAGAAGCAAACTGTCTAGGGAGAAGGGACCTCAGGAAGCATTTGGCTGGTAGCTTCCAGGTTTGCCATGCACATCTCCATGACACAGGACCAGCAGGTCCACCCAGTAATAAGCATACTAGAAATTGAAAAATAGAATTTCTTAGTCCTACACTTAGTCCCATTGTCACTGGAAATGCAAAGTCAAGGTCAAGGTTGCTTCTAGACCACTTGCTTAGGAGGGCTGAGATTCCATCCCCACATATGGGTTTTGCTCACAATGGCCCAACATTATTCCCTAATAGGAATATATCTAATGCACCATGATCACACACATACACACACACACAGAAATACAAGATCAGAAAATATTTTTCTCTAAATTTCTATGTCTCTCTCTCTCTTTTCACCTGAGAACGGCACCTACAGTTTCCATTAAATAAAAAAAAATCAACCTCACCAGTTGCTGGTGCATCAGCTCTTTCCAGGGACTGTTGAAGGTTTAACACCGTCCCAACTTAAGAAGGAGCAGGAGTAAGGAAGGAGTAGAAAATGAAGTTGGTGATCGCTTCAGTATGGATTTGGCACTTGCTCAAAGACGTAGTGTTGTGTGCAAGAGTTAGAGGTCTCTAAAGAAAATGATTGCTGATTTTGTGGTGCAGAAGCAAGGAAGGCAGAAACAGGCTCGTTTTCTCCTCTCTCCCCCACCCTCACACACAGGCCCCCATCTTTAAAGCAGAGATAGGGAGGGCAGAGGGATCAAATGCCCATCTCCCTCTTTCTGTCAGGTGCAAGACAACAATCACAAAGGAGAAAAAGGGAAAGAAAAGGCCAAAGAAAATCCCAGAACCATCCCCCCCTCCAAACAAAACAAAACAGAACTTATTTCTTTTTAAAAATTGTAGCACAAAACAACAAAACACATTCACAAGCCACTTGTTGGCACTGTGTACCTGAGTGAGAATTTCTAGTTATAGAACAAACAGCCATAAAGTTTATTTAAAAAAAAAAAGTTGACGGGTGAGACTTCAGTGCTGGGGTTTAGCAGCTGAGTTACTGGCATTGTTTAACCCATAGCTTATTTCAGTCGCTTGGTGTCGATGTCGTTTGCTTGTAATGTTTTCCTTTCCGAGCCTTTGGAGGCTGAGGTCTATTTGTCAGCTGATGTCCCAACTATTTAAGACTAACAGTTAAAATAACAGTCAGTGTATGAGAAAGTTAATGTGCTTGGCCACTGGCAAGGATGGACCAGCTAGGGCTTCTATAAGTCCTCAGCTCACCGCAGTCTGTCGGCCCTTATCAGTTGGCTTGTCCTGCAATATGATTTTCGCTGTCACTCCCATAATCTACATCTGGGTCGTCTTCTTCCTCATCATACTCATCGTAAATCTCTCCGTTGATGTCCTCAGCCTGGATTTCCTCTTTGATGTGAGGCTCCTCTCCCTTCACGCCATAAGTGCTCTGAATCACGGGCATCCCAGGCTCTGGGCTGCTGGACACACTCGAGTGCTCTGAGGGCAGGTGAGGGGATGGCATTCCTGCCATGGCGATGGCTCCAGGGTACACAACTCCGGCAGTTGCGATGGGAATCTGTGCTTGTTGCCTGTCACAGAAAGAGGAGGTGGATGTATACGTCAGGTCTCGGCTTTACTCCGGCTCAGCACCGTCTAACCGGAACCAGCGTTCACCCAATTACCCAGCATGCTTAAATGACATCCCATGTTGATTCTAATGCCTGTATTGTGNTTCATAGATTAGCAGGCATTTAGTTGAATTCCCATTTGATAATTAAAATAATACCAACTTTTTATTATTAGGAAAAAATTTTGGCACAGAAAGATTAAGCAAAATTACCCAAGAGGTTGCCTTCCAGTGCACTTTGCTTTCACTATGACAGACAGAAGGCATTTCTGTCTATTTGTCCTACAATGGAGCCTAAAGATAGTTCAAGTGTAATGGAAAACATCTCTAAACTATTTAGAACTTCCATAATAATGTTACGGTCCCCAAAGCGTGAGAAGGTAAAGCTATCATGTTATCTACCTACTGTGTAAAATGGTATGAGCCCTTTTTGGGGTAGGAGGCAGAGTCAGGCTCAAAGATATACCACCCCAGAAATTGCCTACAGCTCCACACTTGTTTCTACTGTCCCACTCTTGAGACTTGCCCTACTGTCCCACTCTTGAGACTTGCCCTACTGTCCCACTCTTGAGACTTGCCCTACTGTCCCACTCTTGAGACTTGTCCTACTGTCCCATTCTTTATTTTTTTATTTAAAATTTTTTAATCCATTTAACATACCAGCCACAGATTCCCCTCTCATCGTCCTCCAGATAACCAGACTACAACCCACAGCTCCAGAGAAGCTAGTAAACAAGGAGGACTCTAAGAGGGACAACATGGATCGCCTCAACTGACTGTCACACTCTTGAGACTCTTTAAAACTTTTTAACCTGGGAAGCCTGTTCTTGGGTTTGCACTGGGCCTTAGAGATTACTTTAGCTGATACTGGTAGGATGGAATTCACAGGCACTCATCTGGGCTTTCTTTCTTTCTTTCATTCACTCATAGAATTACTATATACTTCAGAAAGGGTGGCCTCCCAGAGCTTTGTGCAGAGAACCCTGGCTCTGGAGGGTGCAATGGCAGGGCTGATCACCTTTCTTTTATTCTTCAGCCACCTTCTGCCTATACCCAGAGTGGTGTTTGCTATCCTAAGCTCTCTGGATCTTCCTGTTTCAAGTATGAGTGACTTTACTCCTGTGTCTCTTGAGAATTCTGCAGTGCCACTGTAGACAGCATGCAGCATCACTGTGCACGGCCTCACTACGGAAAGTAGAGGAGAGCGTCCTTGGGGCACAGTTCTAAATTCAGGGTGGAACTCTCCTGTCTATGACCTTGCTGTGTCTTAAATGTAATCTCTACTGGATGAGATGCACACACAGAAAACCTGTGTGTGTGTGTGTGTGTGTGTGTGTGTGTATGCATATGTGTAACTCCACATTATTCAGAAACAAGCGATTCTTTTAGAACTACTGTTAGGTTGTGCTATCTTAACTAAGCTGCCAGTGGTGAAATCGAACATGGTGAAGTGCTGGAAGTGATGAACACCAGCCAGGAAAAGAACTGGTAAGATCCAGTCATATCTCTAAGTTTTTAATGGCAAACACCAAGACTATATTTATTAGTGAAGTGACTCTGCTTCCAAATAACTTGTAAATAAACCTCATAGGAGAGCAAGTAGCTGGCAGTGGATGCCCCNCCACATACAAACATAGAAACATATATCTGTCTGTCTGTATGTTATGTATGTTTTCCGGGCTACATACAGGGTAGAAAATAATCTGGAAAAAAAGACTGCAGGATTCTTTTCTAAAAGTCGATCTGCAACTTAGCAACCAAAGGACTACTCCCTCTGGAGAACAGGAAGTTGGCATGATGAGATGCAGGGCTAGAAGGAAGTTCTTTCTCATACCCGACATTGAAGTACTGTCGCATTTCCTGCCTCCGGTTCCGCATGATGGCCTTGTACTCCCCGATGCGCAGCTTCTTGCCGTCCACCAGGCAGGTGCGCTTCGGCCTGGGCTTGTACTTATAATCTGGGTACTTCTCCAGGTGCTGTTTGCTGAGGCGGGCCTGCTCTTCATAATATGGCTGTTTCTCTAGGTTGGTCATAGCTTTCCAGCGAGATCCTGTGGAGACAAGGAGGTTAGGATGCCAATTTGCAGTGCTTCTAAGAATCCTAAAAAAAGAGATGCCACGGAGAACAAGAAAGAAATTGAGAAAAAATGTTGGACAAAATCCAGAGCTATATAAACATGTTTCTGATTAGCAAGATCAACTTGAAAGGCGAGATTTTCACAAGAGCAGAGGTGTCTACAAGGAAATTATGCACCCAAAGACATGAGCACTGGGCAATGTATTATTTTTGACTTGAATGAACAGTTTAACTAAACTTGCTTGTTATGCACTGAAAAGCTCAAGAATTTTCTATGCTGCAGTTAAACTGCTAAGAGCTCCATGTGAATTCATCACACACTGTGGATCTGTAACTTACTGAGTCTGAGGATGTCTGTGTTGAGGGCACATTGCTTATCACAAAAGCTCAAATATCACATGGTTTCAGAAACTATGTCTATAAAACACATTGTGCTTAAAAATTAACTCCACACAATAGGTACTTGTGATTAAAGTTATATGCAGAGTAGGATTGGGGAATTACCATGTGTGAGAACTGTGCTAAGAACTTTGGGTCACCTTGGATTCTGTGATGGCTCATCAGCCAAGTCTGACTCTCACGGTGGATGGAGAGAACTGACACAGGCAAGTTGTTCTCTGACCTGCACATGAGAACCCCCATGTTCACCCAATAAGTTACAATATTTTAAAAAAGAAAGCTATGTCATCCTACTACTATCATTCTTATGAAGTAGACGACATTCCTACCTGTTTTCATATATGAGAATTGATTTTCACACACCTGAAATCACCTACTCAACACCATGTACCTAACTGTAGATGTGACTCATAAATGTGTGTTCTTACATACAAATGTGCACTTACTCTATGATCTAGCAGACACTAGAAGTAGCATAATACATATTCACTGAGTAAGACTTTTAACAACTCTTTTAAAAGGAAACATGCCTTATCTCATGGTAATCTACATTAGTGGCATTGATTCATTTTTTTCCCTTTTTATTATTTTGGATTTAGAGGGAAAAACAAATTTGAAGCTTCACTAAAAATAGCTTATGATAATTCTCAGTTTAGGCTTTAGATAGGGCTGGATGTTTTGGTTCTGTCACTATGGCCAAGTATAGTAAGAACACAGGTAATGGGATTGCTATAGTCTTAAGGCAGACCTTAAAATCTTGGTACAGGTGAGGTATGCTTCCCTGAGAAATNATTAGCCCAACCTAAGTCAAATGTATGAAACCTACAAACGGAAACATAGGAGCTGCCTATAGCTGCAGATGGTGTACAGTCCTGTCTCTGTGCCAAGACTCAGCCTGGAATTCCATCATCATTGTGTGGCATGACTAAGAAGGGAAAGCTAATCTGACTATTGTGGATCTGACTCACAAATGTGAGGTGCTCCAAGGTGGTGGAGAGCAGATACGATCACTGGGTAGAAGCTTCTATGGGATACTAGCAGGTCTCTAGGTAAGGGTGGGCAAGAGGCAAAGAGAGGAAGAACACAAAGGCCTGTTCCCTGCCACTCAATGGCCTGAGTAAGAAGACCATCACCCCAATAAGTGTCTTGATAAAGTCTGTCCATCTCAAGTCTGTCATGACAGCAACAGAAAAGGCCCTTCCTTCCTTCGGGCATCATCTAGGGGAGAGCTTAGAAGACATAATTACGTATGTCAGTTGGGGCCAGAACACTGTTGAGCACTCTCCCCAAGGAATAGAGAAGAGTCTACATGTGCCACATCATGGAGTGGACAGGGAAGCCTCTCTTTCCTATGAGAGCACCAGCCAACCTGTCAGCAGTGTTTTAGATAGCTCCTCTAACTCCCATCTAGATGGCTTTTGTAGTTTCATCTTATCCCAAACAGAAACTTGGTTTAGAATTCAAACAGCAGAGTTCCTGGTTTTCATTCTAAAACCCATGCTTGAGNAGCACATCCAGTGTGGTCAGCCCAAAACTCTACCTCACATTACATTCTAGAACAGTGGTTCTTAACCTTCCTAACACTGTGACCCTTTAATACAATTCTTCATGCTGTGGTGACCCCCAACCATAAAATTATTTCATTGCTACTTCATAACTGTAATTTTTCTACTGTTATAAATCATAATATAATTGTCTGATATGCAGGTTATCTGATATGTGATCCCCCAAGAGGGTCATGACCCACAGGTTGAGAACCACTGCTTTGGCAGGACTTTCCTATTAGTAGGCTGCTTCTGGGGTTATCACAAACACAGATAATATTAAAATACTATTGAATAAGATCAACTCCTTTCATGGCATTTCTTGCCAGGATGTGCACCAGCTTTCAAAGCACAGATAAGCTCCTAAGGATCAGTTTACCACAAACAGTCCCCTGGAAAGCAGAAATATAGTGAAAATCATGGGTCTAGGGCAGTTGACTTAGAGCAAAATCTACTCTCTTCTCTGAAAACGGAATACAGAAATAAGGGAATTCAATTAGATTATGAAGCATTCTTCTTCCCAAATTTTCTCTAAAATATTTCTTCTCTAAGGAAAGGAAATGCTTACCCTGAAGGTAACCTGTCTTGAATTGACAGTCATTTTTATATTTATCATGTGCATAACTCCGGGTTGGTAGGTTGAGAATTAGAACTCCCTGCTTTAACTTCTGACAGTATGTTCCCCCTAAGAATACACAGCCTTAAGCCATGTTCTAAAATAGGGCCACATAATAATTACAAATGCAAATACCGTTTGCTTTTAGCGACAGGGTCTCACCAGGTAGCTCAGGTTGGCCCATCTTCCTGCTTTAATATTCCAGGTTCTGGGATTACAGGCAGTATGTCCCCACTACTCAGCTTACAGATTTATTTATTCATAATTACAAATTATGATACTCAAGTGCCAACTGAGACACAGCAGCTCAACTCCATCCTAGGACCATGCAGTCTCAGTTTGGAGGCAAATCCAGTTTACATCTTTAATAATTCCTCTGGGTNAGGATAGCCAACTGGTAAGTTGGTTTGGGTGTCAATGGCTTCCTGGCAACAAAAGCAGCTGACTGCAGATCCCATAAACACACTCATTGTGGTAGCCCACCCCCTCTCCCCCAAAGATGAACACAGTTACTTGGTTTGTGTCCACAGCCATGTACAATGAGGAAGTAGCTTGCTGTGGGCTCTTTGCAGTGAAAATGAATAGACTATTGGGAATGCCTCCTCATAACAAAAAAGGAAGTTACAACAAAAAACATTTGATGCTCAAAACAAGAGAGAACAAGGAACCTTCACTTTTTTTGTGTGCTTGTTCAGACGTCTTCTCAGGCTGGCAGTGTGCTGCAAGGGGAGAGCTGTGCTGAGCAGCTATGTCATCTCCATGGGGCATGTAATGAATTTGCACATTTTACTCCGACTACTGTATATCTAATCAGAAAAAGATGTCCCCCAGTCCCTGATCTCGCGCCAAACAGTAAAAGGTGATTCCTTATGTTAACAATTTCAGCAGAATGGCTTATTAAAACCAGATTTTAGGGTATTATAAAATGCTTAGAAGCCCTTTAAAATGTCAACTAGGATCCCCAGAGACTACGTAAAATGTCAACCCAGCTCAAGCGCCTGTTTTAAGCAGAATGAATTAGCAGCATGCTGTCGGAGGCTGTTATCCAAAACAATCAGTAAAGAGAAAAACATCAAGCCTTCTTTGTACTTC
>LZPO01076062.1:8675-21753 GCA_001675575.1 Neotoma lepida | reverse complement strand
CTTCCTTCTTCTTCTTCTTCTTCTTCTTCTTTTTCTTCTTCTTTCTTTTTCTTTTTTTTTCTTTTTGCCTATGGGAGTCTGCAGTATCCACCAAGCTGAACTCAGGAGCCTCAAGGACACTAGCTTAACAGATTGTTTTCATAGTAAATGTAGCTGTTAAAATATAGTTGCATTCACACAAACACACACATGAGGAGAGAGAGAGAGAGAGAGAGAGAGAGAGAGAGAGAGAGAGAGGTCTCCATCAACAATATCTGTGAGTGTCCTGGTCAAAGAAAACATAACTGCACTTCTTTGAAGGAAGGACTGTATACACACAATACCTTTCCAATTTACATTTAATNATCTACAGCAAAATAACACTACATATTGTCTAGAGAATGTCCCATTGGATGAAAAGTTTTTCAAAAGAGAAATAGCAAAATGGAGGCAATCAGAATAGAAAAAGAATGAAATGTCAAGTGTCTTCTAAGTCACTGAGTCCACTTCTATGGATGACCACCCTACTGAGATGCTAAAACTAAATGAACAGGGATGTTGTCATCAGTTTTTATAGTAAGTTACATATAACTAGTTGCCTCTAATGCACATGGTATATTGAGACTAAGCAATTAGCCTCCTTAGAGTGGAGCCCCTCACATGGTCAAGAAGCTGTCNGCAAGAGAAAGTAGAGAAGAATATGGCAGGGCACACATTTTGTCACTCTCTGTATCTTGTTTCTTAGACATATGAAAAGGAAGAGGAGGATGTGATTGGAGGGACTCCGGGTTGTGTGGTGTGTTTCTAGTGAAGACAGTAGACAACCCAAGCAGAAAGCAATGTCCAATGTCCAATTCCATGTGGAATTCGATACTACAGTTAAATTTTATACACATTTCTCATGCATCTATACAGAAGCAGAAAGAAGAACAAATAATTCGATGAGTCAACAGAAGAATGAGTTGCAATTAAAATGAGTTTTCACCATTAAAGGAGTTAGAGTCCATCTATTCAGGACTGAAGAATGAATTTGTCAAATGTCATAACCACTGGTGATGTGAAACAGTCCTGCTAAGGTCTTCCTCTCAATCTCCCACATCCCCACCANCTAGCTTCTAAAGCCGTGGTTCTCAACCTCTGGGTTGCTATTCCTCTGGAGGTTCAATGACCCTTTCACAGGGGTCGTCACCTAAGACCATCAGAAAACAGATATTTACATTATGATCCATAACAGTAGCAAATTACAGTTATGAAGTAGCAATGGAAATAATTTTATGGTTGGGGATCACTACAACACGAGGAACTGTATTGAGGGGTCGCAGCATTAGGAAGGTTGAGAAGCACTGCTCTAGAGGGACTGACATGGGTGCTATCATTTCTAAGACTCAATCATTTGAGATTGTACCCTTTAGTTTCAATATTTCCTTTTACAGATTCCTCTTTTCAGATATGGATGGGAATAACAATAGAGTGATTCTCACAGTCCTCAGAATTAAGTCTTGCCTGAATAGAATCAGCTTCAATAAAATCAGGAGATAAATGTAACCAGTGGGATGAGGGCGTGGTAGCACAGGACCCGTCATTTCAGGACTTGGGAGGCTGAAGCAGAGGGGTGGTGTGAGTTTGAGGCTATCCTGGGACACACAGTGAGCATTAAGGTATCCAGAGGTATGGAGTAAGACCCTATCTGTTGTCTGAACAAACAAAGACAAGAAAGACTGACCAGGTAGCACAGAGATGTGTGGGAAGATGTTGGAAATCACACAGACCAAGGTTTGGGGAAAGACTGACCAGGTAGCACAGAGATGTGTGGGAAGATGTTGGAAATCACACGGACCAAGCTGTGGGAAACAAGATGTTGATGGACAAAGGTCATAATATTCTACCAACCTCATAAACTTGTTACCATTGGGATCAGATTAATAAAATCCTATCAATGATAATTTTTATAGAATTTNCCCCNGCATACCTCAATTTTACGAGCAGTTTTTTAAACCACAAATGCCAGGCAGTAGTTAGGCTTTCTGGGGCTCTGGTTACTATTCAGATGCAGGTCTAGAACTGCCCTACCCTCATCCAGTTAGAAAGAGCAGCGACCGAGATCCGTGAACCTTTGAAAACACCGGCAAAAGTTCTTTCCTGCTGGGGTCATCGCAGAGTAGATGAAAACAATTCTAACAGTGTGATCAAAACACAACTTTGGTGCATATATAAGTATGAGCCAAACAAAATGGCCCATATGCACCTCTGCTGATTGAAAATGAGCAGTTGGACAGCAACCAGCGCTCTTTTGGAGTCCTGTTTGGCTAATCCAGTCTCATATAAGTCGAAGGTTTGCTAAGACCAAGGGGAAATATTAGGTTAAGTCAGTTAAGATTCTGTGAAACCTTTTCTGATCTTATGTTGTCCAGAATGATTATGTCTAGCCCCAAGAAGAGGAAGGTGCCCAGCTGTGATCCTGGTACCTGGGAGGTGGAGGGAAGGTATTGCAAAGGACAGCCTGGCCGGCACAATAAGTTCCAGTCCAGTGGAACTACCCAAAAGACCAAAGACCAAAAGACCAAAGGAGCAAAAGAAAGCCATCCATCTAGACCATGTGGTTCCAGTGGCCAATTCGAGTAATTACAAAGTTCTCCTTAGAGTCTTCATGTTCACCTGTGGAATTACAGCCGGCCTTGGGCTCTGCAGCTTATCCACTGACTAGAACAATGGGAAAGAACATTGAATCGATTGCAGATGACACCAATGTTGGAACACAACAGGAAAACCAAAACATACCTCCCCTCTCTATTGAACTGGAAAAGGCAACAGGGATTAACAGGAAAAGGGACATATTTAAGCTATGTTAGGTAAATAAATTACCTAAGAAATCTGAGACCCAGAATTCTAATTTTAAAATTTGATTTAAATTCTCATCGGCTTGCAAACATTTAAGGAANTTATATTTTTGATATTAAANAAAAGAAAATTTCATGGGGAAACTGAACCCTAGAGAAAAAACATGATGCCAAACATGTAGGGATCACAGGAAGGATTATGGGCCTCAGTTCCCTGTGGTAAAGACTGGAAATACATATGATGAAAATAAGATTTGGGTTATTTTAAAAATCATTGAATTCCCTTCCTCCTTGTCTATATATAGCAATGTATTAAATGTTTATATTTTTATTTTTTTCCTTTTCATACTTGGGAATGAGCTAAATTACATGTCTGTGCCTACCTAAAAATCAGAAGCTTTCTTCCATTACTATTACATCAAGTTACACAACAACTGAAAATTCACGATAAACACAAAGGACAGAGTGGCCATCTTTGTTGATCTCTCATGGTGCAGTCAAAGCAAAAGAGTGCACAAGCTGTACCTAGGGGAAGGNAGAAGAGCCTTTTCTTTAGTTCTCTGCTCTTAAATGAAACAGTGCATGGAGAGACAGTTGCCCATCCCTCTCTGAAATTGGGATTCATGTGGGCAGCAAGCTTTGCTCCCCACCAGGCACACAGACCTAAGAAGTGAGATAGGCTGTGGATCAGCTGCCATAATGGACATCTCTGAAATAAAGCTCACAGAGCTATAAAACTCGTAAAAGGCGCTTGCATGTAATGACAAAACAGAGTGTGACTGTCCAATGTTGACTTGGTAGCAGCTAAACCCCTCTGGCTGCAGTTTTTTGTCTCTTTTTTATGGTCTCCTACTATACTAATGACACGGAGAATAAGGAAGTAGCAAAAAAGAAAAGGAGAGAAAAAAGATTTTAACCCTCCAATCCAATTATGTGAACTTTGGAGCCCACCAGAGAGAGACATTAGAAAATTATTTATAATGTTGTCATGGTTTATCAGCTGGGGATGTTTTCATCTGCTTAAGTAGAAGATGAAGAAGCTACATGGATGTCCACCCCCTCAGCCCCATGCTTATTGATAGCTCTGTGTTCTGTAAAATAACCATCCACCTACATAAACTAACAGTACAAATGAGAGAAAAGGCTTTCTTGTAAATTGTGTATAAATTANATATAAACACACACACAACATACACTAAGAAACAAAACTCTTTCCTCCAACTTCAACAGATAAATTTTCCAGAACATGGTAACATTTGTGAAAGATTTGTTTTCTTTTTTTTTTGTGAGATTATGTACAGAAACTTTGGATGTCCTGGGCTCTGAGACCCTTGAGGGATGAGAGAGCCACAGGTATGTATGGGCCTGCCAAACAAGAGGTCAGAACTGTGTCTGTATGTCCTCTGGTCCAGTCAGATGGACAATCAGCCTTTGTTAATTCTGCCCCTCCACCCCCTCAAATTCAATTTGAGATTCAGGTTTGATTTTTGTTGCACATATGACCTCCTGGTTTGAAATCTGGTAGCCAGCTTCATGACATGTTTCTTGAAGAGTAATTANCCTCTAAACTCAGGAGCCCATTTTTGACTGGTAATGTGTGTAAGCGAATTTCTAAATGGTCTTGTTAAATAAAACATGGAGCTAGAAATAGGGTGAAAATCTGACAGAGATCAGAGGAATTAGGAACAGCTACCAGGCTCACCTCACCAACGCCACTGCTTCCAAAAGAGAGTGTGTGTGACTTCCTATATCTCCACACCTATATTCCTTTCTGTTCTGTTCTCTCACTGGCTTTCCCAGCATAACTACATCACTTCCTCCTCTAGCTCAGCTCTGTCACTTCCTGTCTGTCTGTACAGACCTCCAGAACTCTATGGTTGATGCTGGGATTAAAGGTGTGTGTTACCACNCTTGGTTCTGTTCCCTAGTGTGACCGTGAACTCACAGAGAACCAGCTGGATTAAGGGCTTGTGCTAACATCGCATGAGTTCTGTGTTTACTACTAGCAGCTGACCTTCTTTCTCTGACCCTCAGATAAATTTTATTGGGGTACACAGATAAAACATCACCACAAATGTGGTCAAAAGGAAACCCACTGGGAAGACATGCTTCTTTAGACAGTGACATGAGGCTGAAGGTTGATNGAAAAATCAGAGAAACTCGTAGTTTCTATGTTAGCTCCTAAGTTCATTTAACAATAAAAATTACAAAATGATTTGTAGAGACAACTGATGAAACTCTTAATAATTTAAGAAAATAATTGTAAAAGGGGAGACATATTTAAAGGTTTATGAAGAATATTCAAAAGCTTATATGAAACAACTAATTCTGATTTTNATGAAGAAAGAACACTTAGGAACTAAACCTCNACACTTGGTGCATGTTTCAGAACTGATTGCTGTGGATTTGAGTTAAGAGCAGTGGGTAGACAATGTGGTAAGAGCATGAAGCTAGAGCGTATGTGGTAAGATAAATTTGATGGTGCCTTCATTGTGTGTTCCTGTAAGAACTGGAATAGGGGAAAGCTTNGCTTAATAATGGTGAGTGATTGAACGTAGCACGGGCTTGAACTCCTTTATCAAAATCCTGCTTGCNATGGTTGAGACTGTGTAAAGGCCCTGAAGAAGATTAAGAGAGGGGAAAAGAGANAACAATGGTTGCCTTAAATGCCTTAAGAGGCTTCGTGTTTTAGGATAACCATGGCATGTTCTTGGTGAGGCCTAGAAATTTTACTGTACATGGCCAATAGAACACTGACCAAAGATTATCACTTATCAGATGAAAGACACAGAATCACGAAATGAAGAGTTAGTGATGGATGGGGCTGTGTCCACTGAATGTGCCCATGAGATGTTTCATGTCCCTGAGGTGTCTGTGTGTTGGCCATGTGACTACCTGCCCATCAGNGATACCAAGGAGGCCTCCATGGTCTCGTGGCCAGTTGGGCTGAGGCTGTTTGGTTGTCTTTTAATTCTGAAAGCCTATGCTTTTTTATCACCAACCTGACTGAAGTCCGTATGACAGACATATATGTAAACATTTGTACATTTTCTCTAACTGTTCATAATTCCTCTAAAGCTACTCAATAATACACTTCACACTCATAGGTAGGTACTCCATACAGATGGAGATACCTACCTCCTTTTCACAGTTGGGTGAAAACATAGTTTCCAAGTTTTATAGTCGTTGTCTTAAATTAAAGCAATAGGTTGCCAGCAAAACAAATAATGGTCATTCAGATCTATTCTATGAGGACACCTTTGGGTGTAAGCAGTTCATAAAAGACACAGTTGGATGTTCAAGTCTGACAAGATTAATTTGATTTTTGACACAAAGGCCCACTGCCAAAGAGAAGGAAGCAACATGGTAGCCTGAGTGTGTCATTGCCAGAGAGAGGGCAGTACCATGGTAGCCTGACTGTGCCACTCACAGAAAAGTCACTCTGAGGATTATGTCAAATGTAAACTATTCACAAAGAAGCTACAAAGGATAGTTGCCACTCAAAACCACGACATTGCTCAGTTATCATCCTGGAGCCTGTGGTGTGTAAGTGAGAAAGAGAGGAGAGGCCATCAGAGTGAGATCCAAGACTTCAAGTGTCTGTCTACACAGCCAGTCAGGATACGACCAACATCTAAGAAGACATTTACTGTTCTCTTCCACCACTACAGGCATACGTGTGTTGCTCACCACATCTAACCAGAAGGGTTAATGGGAGACATACAGGTGGCAAACAAAGAAAAATAATAGAATTCATAATCTATATAGGACATGTGGTAGGTGTGTATTGGGGGTACACCAGTACACATATAGAACTAGAATTCTGTGCAGCAATAATTGTTCTATAAACAATGAGTGACTCAGTCACAGGAGTACAGAAGCATACAGGATTTTTCTCTTTAATTTTTCCTTTGCATGGAATAAAAGCTATGAAACTGTCAGCATTCTTACAAATGTGACCTGAGTAGCCAGCATTTACTTCAGTTGGAGAAATTGAATTAGACTGTTATAGAGTCATGGGTCTGCTCCAGAAACACTGGATCTGATAAATAGAAACCGGCACACTATGGTTATAGCTCACTTTTCAATTATACATGGTAGTTTTAGGTGAAGAGACAGGAAAAGAAAGATTGGAATATACACTTAAAATCTCATTTTAATGAACAGCAAAAACTTTACTCCATATTTTATCAGAACTGCTGGGAATGCAATGTAAGTAAGATTGGGTATATTCTTACTGGTTTTATGGCTCTCATTCCCTAGGAGAGAGGCCAGTGTAGGGAGAAAGGAGCACTGAGAAGAGAGAGGAGCCAGGAGAAACAAAGACAGGTTGGGGGAGTCTACTAACTGGAGATGCTGACATCTGAGGTTTTTGTGACTTCAGCCTTAAGAAACTATGCTGAGACACACACATGCCCAACACAGGGGCACAAGCTGAGCACACAGGTACTGGCTACTTTCCTAAATCCTTTGTGGTTCATTGGGGAAAAAAAAAAAGATTAAACTCAATGCCAAAGAACAGAGGCCCAAATACTGAACCACCACTTTCCTGTTCCTCCAGTCTTCTCAAATATCATGGTATTTTTTTTCTTATCTTTTTAAGAGTGTGTATGGAAACACTGCAAATGTGAACAAAACACAAATCCATAGCCACTGGCCATTACTGTTCCCATGACTCATGGACGTAAGCAAGGATTTCTCATTTGCAAGAGAGGGAAGAGGTGTGTCTATAAAGATCTTATGGTATCTTTTCCAATAAATGTTAAAGTTTGAATGTGTTCCTGATAGCTCTANTTCATATTGGTAAGATCATCTTTAAAAGGTCATGATAGTGAACACATCTATTACATATATGAGGTGTTTATTTTATCTGTGTCTTCCTGTGAAACTGGCTTAAGGAAGAAGATAATTTTGAGGAGGATGAGGATATGGATGGGAAAGGGGAAACAACTCTTGATAGACTAGGTTGTGAAAGATAACCATCTGGAGGTACCAGTGAAAGCCAGGCTTTACTCACAGAAAATTTAGGGACTCTACTTAGGCGGATTTATAACTCCATCACCTTGGTACAGACACTGTTTATATTTTGTTATATATTCCTTTTATCTTTGTATTACTTCATGGATTCTTAAGATATCTAGAATGTTCTCTATCCAGTGCCGCCAGGAATACTGCTATTAGCATCTGTTCATCCCCTGAAATGAAGAGACAGTTTCAGTCACTAGGATGACAGGGTGGAAGTCCCTCTGAAAACCCGGTGTGGCACACCCCGGGAGTCTTATTTTATTGGACCATTTTGCCCTAACCTCTCTAACCAGAATGATGTAAAGAACACAAGACTCTCTGTTTGAAAACATGCACAGCTTTTCTAGGCTTGAAAATTAAACCATAAAAAGTTTACTGAAAAAAAAAAAAAAACCTTTAAAAAGCTCCTTAAAAACTCACACCATAATTGCTCCCCACCAAGCGTGGGCACTTGCTAGCTGCATGCNGTGGCACAGTGACAAATGTATCAAAACTGAGTGCAGGCTATACGAAGAGAAAGAAAAAGTCTTCCACTGGCCATCTGTGAAAATAAGGCATGTGGCCATTAAATGCAGAGGCTGTAAATATACACAAACTCCATGAAGCAAATGGCAAAAAAGGACCAAACTTCAAACTCAAACAAATCAAAATGTTTAATGCATAGTTACCACTGCTGGAGGAAACAGCTCTGATCTTTGCAGTCTGTAAACTCGGCATGTATTTCAATTAAATACCCCCAGAAAGGAGAGAGAGAGAGAGAAAGAGAAAGAAATGAAAAGATGCAGAAAACCGTCTGGAACAAAAAGCTGTGGATGGCCTGCACTCAATTTCTGGACCAAAGCAGCCCCTCTGCCTGGCACCANCTGCCAAGAATGTCGATCGATCGGAGTTATTGAAAGGCTGGCATATAGGATGATGGATGGGTGATGACGTAAGACCCGCTCGCCTTTTTTTGTTGTTGTTCTGGGTGTTTGAAAACTGGCTGCTCTGTGCTGGTAATATTCACCGAAGGGTTTCTTCCCCATTCCTGTCCCATAAGAAAGGTTCTCTGGCTAACATGCTAAGAATCAGGAGGTTTTGTAAATGTAAAACAAAAGCAAAGGAAACCAGAGGTTTAGATGATGCCACACACACAGAAGGCTGGTCTAGTTTCTCTAATGATCGCGTGCCCAGACGGCAAGTCCCTACCTATGGCACATACATTTGCAGAGGACAGAGACTCCCATCAGAAAAAAAGCAAATATTCACCTTCAGACTTCATGTGTCTTTTAATTAAAGTCACTAAGTCATTATAGACAAATGTAAAGATTAAGGTAATATAGATGCACTTTCATAAAAGAAAATTATTAATCACTTGTGTTACTTCTATTATTTTAATTGGTTCCTAGGCAAATTCTAACCACACGATTAATAAGATCNGGTTCATTCTCTCTCTCTGTTTGTGTGTGTCTCATACACACACATACACACACACACACATGTGCACACACTCACACATGGCTATTAATAAAATCTGATTTACAGATGAAGGCTCTCCCTTCTTTCCTCCTCCGAAGGGCTTACCTGCCATGCCTACCTCCTTTGCAAAGCTATTCTCTAACAATTGACAAATGCAGTCCTAATTTGGCCACTANGATTCATTTTAGCTCACAGCAGTATTTACAACGGCCATCTAGAGACCCTTAGTTGAAAGCATCTTCTGAATGGAGACACACATGTGTCATTTNCCGTTCACTATTTCAAAGGAAAGCCCCTAGCTCNAGAGTCCTCTCGGGCCTTCCCTTTATCTCTGGGAAGGAATGTGTGTCAGATAACTCTGCTAGATTCCCTATGTCAGTTTCTGAAGGGCTAATACCNCCCACCCCATCCATCAGACGGCTGGCAAAGCATCTGCGAGGAATGATGGATGTAAAATTATCACTAGGGTACCACTGGATGCACTCACTGCCATTTGTAACTAATGCTCTCAAACTACCCACTTTTTTTTTCATTATTAAACATCTGCATTAAGTGAACATTGGTCACTGTCATTTCAGGTTTGGTACTCTGTTAAAGGGACAGAAGAGGGTGAAGCTCCTGAGAGAGAGCTTCTGAGTGCCACTGTGATAAAATTAATCTGTTTGCAAATTGCCCTATGCATTCCTGGGTAGGGCTTCTTATGAATTTGACTCCTGTAGCTCTCCAGTGAATTGTGATTTAAAACAAGTGCATTGCTGACCACCACGTTCACCTCCCTATATAGAAAGTTGCCAAGGAATTTTCTTAAGCTTCAAAGGTATTCTCCCAGCAGCTATTTGCAATTATAGATGAATTCCCAGCATGTATAAACATTGCTAGTACAGGAACTGTAGACCATGTTTGGTAAGTAAATTCTCAACTTTAAGAAATAAATGCACACATATACATTCTTACTTCCCTTACTTTACATGCTTTATGTAAGAAAAGCAGGACAGAAGTCCATCTTAACATGTATGGAAAGCATATACGTGAACACAGAGTCATAGATGCTGACCTATCATCAAGCAGTATTTTCCTGTGCCCACGCTTTGATATTATTTAACTTTTTGTGAGCCACAGGTGAGATACAAGGCCCTGGGTGGTAGTGTTGGGAGAGGTAAAGGCAGGGAGCGGTGATGATTATAAAGAACGACTCAGGCTGATGAAATTGAGAACTCAATGCCATGTTTATGGTAGAGCTGGGTTGACTACTGTCTTTTCCTGTCCAATACCTACTTGACTCTTCTTTTTACTCTCCTAAGATCACCTTTGATTTCAAAGTATGCCTTGATCTCAGAGAGAGAGATTCTCTAATTCCATTACAGAAAAGGATTTGTGAGCAACTTAAAGGGGTTTTCTTAAATTCATATGACCCACTTCTAGCCAGTGAGATGCTTGTGGAAGCTAGCTAGCAGAGGAAGGTCCATGGGAATGGAGCTTAGCAAAGGGAAAATGGCCCCTCCTCTGAAGCATCTGGATGCTGGGCAGTTTAGCTGTAGGTTCACCAACCATTTTGTGACCCAAAGGGAAAAGAAAAAAAAACAAGAGTTACAGAGATTTCGACCCAGATATCATGAAGTTGATAAACAAAGGGTGACTAAATCTTGCCTCTGAACACTCTTATTTGATAGTCATTAAATATTTGTCTATGTTCCTGTACTTAGAGTTCCTCAATTTGTTGAGAAACATGTTCCAAACAGACACAGCAGCATGGGGCTCACTCTTCCCAGGGAAACCACACTTGGAAAGACAGAAAGGATCTGGGAACTTTCAGGTCACCTTCTCCTTGCAGATGTTGCTCAAGTTTCTGTTGTAGTCACACTGCCTGATGGGACCAGTCCAGCACAAAACCAGGCTCCATGACCTAGAGCAGATACTGCCAAGTCCAGACCTGTTATCCACTTGCCTGTGTNCTCAAGGGGCTGCCCTGGCAGGGTTAAGGAAGCCCAGCTTCAAACACTTGCATGTCTTCCTACCTGAGATGCCTCCATTTCCACCCTTAACACCNAGGTTTCTGCTACAGTGTCATCTGCAGCAGTGCTCTGTGGCAGAAGATAACATTATTTGAATATACAATCAGTCTATAATTAACCAGAGATGACAATTATAAATACACTCTGTCCCAGAGTTTCCAAGAAACCTGACACACACAGTTCTTGGGTATGTTGAAACACTTCCAAGAAAAGTAAAGAAGTGAAAAATCTTTTAGAAATCTTCAATTAAAATATGTTTCAGTAAAAATGACTTTCATCGTGCGTTTCATATCACCCGGCAAACATTTGTCCCCATCTTCACACCTCTAATTGTTTTCACTGGCCAATTACAGCTANGTAGAATTGAGACCTTCTAGTTTGGACAATCATGCTTTTCATATGTGAAGAAAAGTCAACACGCATAAGGTTTGTACATCCGAGGGAACAGTTCTACAGTACAGGACTTTAATTATCTGGATCTTTCCAGTACAGGACTTTAATTAACTGGATCTTGGAGCCATCTACCTGCATCTCTGTAGATCAGTGTACAGCATGAGGCTAGAGTTTGCTCTTTTCAGTCCCTTCTGCTCTGTACCCAGCATCATCATCCTTCTGCCTTACCTTTGTCTTCTTATTTATCATAGACTTTGTGAGTGCTTGAGTGTATGTGTAAGTGTGTGTATGTGTGTGAATGTGTGTGTGTGCATGTGCATATGTGTGTGTGTGTGTGTGTGCACATGTATATAGGTGCCTTCCAGAGGCCAGAAGAGGGTAGATCTACTGGAGCTTGAGTTCCAGCCTGTTGTCACCTGACATGTGTGCTGGGAACCAGCACTGGTCCTCCGTCAGAGCAACAAGCACTGATAACCACTGAGCAATCGCTCCAGGCCAAGGATGGTTACTTCAGGTAGCAAACAGCATTCTTTGGGGACTTCAAATGGCATGAGAAAATGCTAGTGAAAAATGTGAAAGGACTTTATCACTCATTCTACTGATGCCTTTCTTTGAGAACTCCAAAGGGAAGTTTCAAGCTAACCACTAACCTACATGTGAGCTGACTTTGGATGAAGTTGTATGATTATAAAACCTAAGAGAAGGGCAGGAACTGGGGAAAGACAATCAAGGTACAGGATGATATTTCTTCACAAAGCACAAGTATTCACCGTTGTCTTTACAGATAAATAATTGCTGGGGTATGCTAAGCAATCTGGATTCTGTACTTACTCTTGATAGATGGGACTCACACCTAAAAATATGTAATTACTAATTTTACCTCAGTTGCCAGCAGGNTTTGTATTTTATTGTTCAAAACCAACCCCCCAACACACAGGACTATCTGTAACACACAGTGGATATGAATGTTGAGTAATCACTTTTTCAAAGATGCAAATTTGACGTTATCATCACCGTCCCATAGGTTACAGAGACATAGGCTGATCAGTGCAGAACTGACACCCAGGTTTATCCAACAGAAAAAGACAGCCAGCAAGCATGACGGTCCCTGCTGCTGAGTATTGCAGCACACTCTGTGTTCTCCTATAGGGTTGCAGTGCCATTGGGAAGCTGATTCAGGCCCCTGGCTGTGTGACTTTAGAAGAAGAATGTGTCGCATGGTTACAGATAGAAAGGCTTCATTTTCATAAAATGTCCACTTCAAAACAGATAAAAGTACAAGTTCAAGATTGAACCATAGATATAGAGAGATGGTTCAGTGGTTAGAAGCACACACTTGCAGAGAACCTGAGTTTGGTTCCCAGAACCCAGCTG
>LZPO01076061.1:122851-137023 GCA_001675575.1 Neotoma lepida | reverse complement strand
TGAGAGGAGATGGTTTCTCAGAGCCTTCACCACGCCCTGATGCCTGTGTTATTGGCCAAACAAATGCACATCATTGGCCTCGGTTGAAAGGCTAATTTCTAGCGTGTTAGAAAGATGAGCCAAGAAAGGAGCCCTTCAGCAAGCCTCACCCTTGTTGATAAGGAGAAATCTCTGGAAAGCAGCATAATGCTTTGTACCCATGTTGGCCAAAGTGAAGATATTCAAAGAACAAAATCGGTGATTTTGCAATTTTACACTCTCCAGATGCCCTGCACGTGTCCTGGATATCTAACGTTGATTCACAACCCTCTGCAAAGCAAGAAGAGTCATGCTAAGATCAGAGAGGTCATTCCTGGTACCCAAGACCAGGCAGTTGGCACAGACAAACAGGAGACAAAAGTCAGAGGGCACAGCCTCACCTGCCACAAACCTAAGCTCTCCCTTTCGGAAGAGGGAAGTTACTGACTTCCAGGACTTCTCTACTCACTAGACTGTGGGATAAGCTGAAGGCTAAAGAAAGGAGAAAATTGGGTTTTCCTTGAGGCCATCTTAAATTCAGGGCTTCCTGACTTAAACGTCAGACTGTGGTCTCGGGTGCAATGATATTCCAGTGCAAGTGCTTGTTTTAGAGTTCAAAATTACCTGAAAAATTCTTATGTGTGGAATTAAAACAGTTTAGGAGCCGTGATGTCCTAAAATGCAGAAGTGTTCTCTAATCATGCCCTGTGAGAACAAGAAGGGCGAGTCTGTGTTTCCTAACCTCAACTGCATCCAAAACAATGCAGTTGGGAGTAGTCACAAAGTGAGAAAGACACAATGAGTATGTGAAGATGGAAATTCTCTGCACTTGCACTCTGAAGTCTTTACACTCCTTAGATGTTCCTGAAGATGTAAATTAAATCTCTTGACCAAATCTGAGGAAGAAATGACCAAATCATTTCTCAGACACACAGTGTCTTTCCCTGTGCCTCTTTTCCTTCTGAGACTGTGATTTCACAACTTGCATCCNCTGGACCGGTTTTGATCTTGTCATTGCTTCTGAGCTTGCTCGCTTTCCATGTTTCTCTGTATGGTTTTCAGATTGATGAAGTCTGATAAGTTAACATTCAAGTTTATCAATTTCTTTTATCCTCTCAACTATAAGATTAATTTTGATTTGATATTTTTCAGATCCAGAATTTCCTTTTGGTTCTTCATAAATATCTGTTTCTATGATGAGCTTGCCTAACTGTGCATTAGCTACAGGGACATTTCCTTTATGTCCTAGAACAGCACTAAAATCCTATTAATTGACTCTACTCAAACTATGTACATACTGTATAAAATATGAATGTCTGATAAAGAAAATAAGTATGTTTCTTGTGTAATACACATATGTTTGGGAGAAGAAACTCTAGAAGTTACAGTTTAATTGGACAATCTTAAAATCCAAGCAAAATATAACCTGTTGTTGTGTATCAGTGTTCCATCAAGTAGGAGAGATGTTACCATTATATGATCTGATTTTAATATTGTCTATTCTTGTCTGATTATAGAAGGTTATTTTTTACTTCAGTNAAAATATGCATTTTAAATGGGGCTTGAATTTTACAAAGATTTCTTTTTCTCTTTTTGTAAAAACAAATCATTGTCTGCTAATTAGAAATCTTAGTCATTGTGGATCAGACTACACTGAGGCGCCTCTTGAGTTTCCTCTGGATATTATGAATAGTTTGATGTAGAAACTCTGAATTATGGTATGCTCTTCTGGAAAATATTGTGTTTTTATTTAAGCACAGTTACACAGATGGGCCTGAGGCTTCATAGATGGGCCTGAAGCACTGAACTCCACATTAGTGGGAGTTCTGTCCCTTCTGCCTGCTTTGAGATTATCTCTTGTGCCTCCAATATTCTCTCTGTTTTATCCGGTTGTTGTCTGGCAGTATTGAGCAATAGGAGCTATTCCTTTTCTCCTAGAACTTGAAAATCCTTTGTTTTTTCTTGAGCTGTCTAATTTTAGGGATGTTCTTACCTCAGGAAATTATTTCTAAGCACCACGATTTACAAATCATATCTTCTATAGTATGCTTTGATCAAGTTACAAACTTTTGTGATAAGGCTTAACTCCTATTCTAGAATCTTTGATACTAAGCATCAGCTCATAATTTATGTTTTGTTCTCATTGAGAAACAAATGTTTTCTGAAGGCTTAGCATGTGATGGGATGAAGTATAGAATAAGACAACCTGGCCATCCCTTATATAGCATCCTCATTCGGTAATTGTTTTAGCTTAAATGTACAAGAGGGAAGGAAAGGGTGGAAACAAAGGTTTTCCGTGCAAGTTCTGTTAGGATAAAAGTTTCAAACGTGGCTTTAAAGCAGCCTCTTCTCACAGGCCCTGAAACATCAGAGATAGAAGTGTGGGTGAGTCCTGTCCAGTTTTCCTCACAGCGTGGCTGATATCCCATTTAGTGAAATAATTGATATATTCCTTGCTATCCTGTTCAGTGCAGTACTTGGTATGCTCCTTTCTAAGATGCGAAGTGTTGGGGTGTGAAGATTTTGTCTGTGTCCTACATGCCACTGTGTATAGACTGTGTCTCTTTGAATACATTGCCTGCACATTGCTTTCTTGAGTTTCAGGAATTTCTAGAATCTGAAAATGAGGCTAGCAAGGCTGATGGAAGTTGACACGGTATTTAGGAAGCTAGGTAGATTTCTAAGGATCCAGATGGCTAGGATGAGGAAGACCTGCTGGCCATGGACTGCTCATCTCTCCCTGACGGAACTCACTGGACAGTTGATACTCCTGGTGAAAAATGATTTCAGTGAAAGATCCATGGGCAGCTAAATTTGATGAGAGAATTCTGTGATTAACCATCTAGGGGTGTTTTTATTTTAGGCCCTCTTTTCTCCCTAAACTTATGCTTTTAGTTCTTTAACCCCAGGTAACAACAGATATGGGTGGGTGTTTTGGGAGGAGGTGAGCATATTTTAGGGACCAGGTGGGTCTCCAAGGCCCATAAGTATCAAATGCAGAGTGGAGTGCATGCACATAGATTCTTCTCAGAAGTCTGAGTTTAGTGTCACAGTTGAAAGCTGGCCTTCTTAAATCAAGAAGTCTGCTCTAAATTCTGAATGTAAACTAAACTAAAAGTCAGTGTGTAATTATCCTGGCCTGGAGGCCGCAATGCCATACACTCAGGCTTTGGTGCTGAGTGCTATGTTTTGCATGTAGGAGCTGGGAGTAATCTTGTCTGTGGTCTCCACTCCTCTGGGGCATTCTTGGTGCTTTGTGACTAACATACAGGACCTGTCATGTGAGCCCCAGAAAGGACTGTTGAATCACGTTGATCTGAGAGGCTGGCACAGTGATTAGCTAGAAACATTAACTAGGAACAGGTTGGAGAGGGGGAGGAAGAGGGAGACAGAGAGACAGAGATAGAGAGAGTGTACATCCAAAGGAGAAGGGAAGGAGAGGAGAAGAGAAAGGACAGGGAACCAGGGTAGAAGTAAAGACAAAAAGAGTGGAAGACAATAGGGAGGGATGNAGGAAGGGAGGGAGGGGACAGAGTAGCATGGGGGAGACCCTGAAGGCAGGAGAAAGGACTGCTGAAGGTGAGGGATGAGTCCCTCTCTTCCTAAGGTCACTCAGACTGAGAAAGAAGTGGCTTGTCAGGCAGAATGTTGGTGCAGTTTTCTTTCCAGGAAGCAAAGAGCTCATGTCTGGAGCTGGGATACACTTATTTGTCTCTCAAAACCCAGATCCAAATTNCTCTTAGATCTTACTCTGTCCTTTCAACATCTGCATCAATGACATCAGCTAGACCAACTGCTTCTTGTAAGGAGCCACCAGGACGTCTGAGTCAGGGTCATGTACTGCCTCCAGCCTCCTGAGGGGCGGAGGTTCTTCCCAGGTTAAGGTGGCAAGTGCCTTACCGTTTATCCGCACAGTAGCTGTGCTCTCTAGAACTTTTTTTTGTGGCCAGTCCTCTCCAATTGTCTGACTTCTATTTGACGATAAGTTTTCCAGGTTTTCTGAATTTCCAATGTTAAATGTGAGTACCCTAGGCTAGCCCACAAGTGTGTCTTTACTNCCAGCATTCTTTACTGTGCTAAGAGGCTTTTATTTAGCCTTTGGGTTTGTGAGAAGCTCCACCCAGGGACCACTCGGAACAGAGTGCAAGTGTTTCCTAGGTGGGCCTCTGTGGAATTCAAATGAAACTGCTGATGATAGGGGAGGGAGTGTTCCCATTTCTTCAGTTCTTAACACAGCCTTGCTTAACGGGGTCCTTCCAGAAATAACAACCCTGTCAGTCTGATTAAACTAGGATGACTGAAGGTACAAGAAGAGCAAGAGTTAGCCTTGTTTCAAATACCTGGATACACTGCAGCTCCTTTGGGAAAGGATTGAATTTGTATCTGGAAGAACAGAGACCAGGACTCAGTGCCATCAAACAGGGCGGCTTCTTGGCTGAAGTACAAGAGTATAACTACATGGCACTTCTCTAAGTCTGCAAGGGAGACAGCTCTAAGATGCTTGTTTCTCTGGAAGCTGATATGGCAGTTTCCAACCTGCATTAGGAAACCTCACCCCACAGTCCACTTCACCCAAGTCAAAGATGATTGTTTCCAGTTTGGGTATCAGCTGGGCAAGTGGCTGCCATGAGGGCTTGTTAGAAGAAACAGCCCAGGAGGCCAGCAGCCTCAATAATGGACTGGTCTTCTGGAAAGTAGTAAATGACAGTGCAAGAAAGAGGAGGTGTCTGACTTTACCCCAGACTCACAGGGCCAAGCTGGCATCTCTGTTCTTTGTGTTGCTGGCTACACTGGGTGGTGGGAAGGCTGAACTCCTGGCTCTTTTGTTCTTCTGCCATAACATCGCAGTCTGGCAGGCTACATGTGCCATTCTCTTGCCATCCTGAAGCACCAGAGAAATAGAGGCGAGGCACTAGCACACGTTGTCACTAAAAGTTGGGGAGGAGTAGAAATCATTATCTTTGACATTTGGGGGGTCGTGGGTTTTAGTAGTGAATCATATTTGGAAATTAGAAACTGAGAAAACAAGGATCCCTGGAATCTTAATCTAGGGGCAAAGCTGAGGGGCAAAGCCCAGCACAGCCCCGTCAAGTCTGTCCCCTGAGGTCTGAGTTGCAGGCTTCCAAGGCGGCACTGCTCTAGGGGTTTTGCAGCACAGCACTTCAGTTATCTCTTGTTCCCATCTGGAATTGCTCGGTGCTATGTCAGTGACTCATTCAGTGCCACTGGNGGGCATTGCCCGAGCACTGCTCTGGTTGGCTATGGGCATTGATGACAGTTTCTGCTTTGAAGCCTCAGGTATAGCTCTTCCACCACCTCGAGATGCAACTGTTTGAAGCTGCTCTTTACACTTTCCTGTCATCCCTTGAAACAAAAAGACATGGTGTCCAGCAAGCCATATTTCAGTCTTATATTGTCATAAACATCTTGTCTGAATCTCCCAGAATGTACACAAATGACACCAAAGGATTGCCTTTCTCACAAGTTCCCGCAGCTTCCATGGTCTGTGACACCTGAGCTGCTGGGCTCATTCTTAGCTGTGAGAATGTCAAATGATGATGCTATTTGTCTCTCTGTCTATCTGCAGCTAATTCTTAACACTAGATTATTTTATTTGATTGGAATGCCACAGGTCCACTTGGGAGAATACATTTTTCCAGATATGTGTAGGAGACTAAGAAGGGTGCAGTTGAAGCAGGAGCATATGGAGTAAAGGGTAACCTGGGTTACTGGGACCAGGTCCCTNGGGAATGAAGCTATGGGGAAGATGTTAGTAGCTGTCATTTTGAATTTATCACCCTGTCCCCTAGTGTTGGGCATTTGGAATGCCTGGATGACTTTTTATAAAATCACTTTACGTGTGGGTCTCCTTATCTGGATTCCAAAACTAAAGATTTAACCGATTACAGGTTGAAAATATTTGGAAAATGAGCTGCATCATCACAGAAACTATACAGACCTTTCCTTGTCATTTCCCCCCCTACACTGCACCTTAACTCTAGTTACATGACATCACCCCAGTGCTAGGTGCCATGCATAATCCAAGATGTCGTGAAATACACAATAGCATATTTGTGATCATGTGGAAAAAATTTCAACATTTTACAAGACGGATGTGAGTATCCTGGAGTTTGCGGTCAGAAGCAGTTTCTGGAGCTGGTTCCAGGATTGGGATTCAGGGAAAACTATACTTTTGTCTCTTAAAGAAAAGACATAATGCTGGAGACAATATAGCAATGNCTGTTGCCATGAGAGCTACCACAAGGTCACATGAAGACAGCACAGTTTCAGGTCCCATCCTGCTCGACTTTCCTGTGGTGTTTAGTAAGCCACAGAACGTCCCAAGCCTCAGTTTTCCTGAAATCTTTATTAACAATCATGTACTATGTTCTCAATTTATGATTCACACACTTGGAAGAGAAAGTAGGATTAATTAATGCATCTTCATTCTGTTTGGCAGAAACTGGGCAAAATTTGTTCAGAAAACAGATTATTANAGGGTAACTTTCAAAAATACATGCTGTAAAANGATGNATAAAAGCCAAACNAGCTAAGAGTGCTTTGAAGCTGTCATGCATGAAATATGTCAGGGCATACTTAGGGTGACCTCTGACCAAATCAATGAAACTTTCAACTGCAATGGCCCTTAGAGTGGAGAAGATATGACAAACTTGAAATGANATCCATGTGACACNTGGACTTTAACTATATTCACAGTCATCGCCTGACACTTGAGTATGGCCCAGAGCAGATGGGCTGACAGGATGCAAGTCTGTAAGGATTCTGGTCCTTCATGTTCTTGAAGTTAGCAGCATCATGAGGTAGTAGACATTTGGGGCACTGCCATTGTCCTGGCCAGTGGCAGGATCAGCAGTGAGTACAGATGTCACTGCTGTCACCATCTGAATCCTGGCACAACTCTGACTTTGTAGAGACTCTTCTCTTACCCAGCTCCCCCTGCCAACGCCAGTGCAGTGAAATCTTCAGTGTCTTCTTTGGCTTTGACAAAACCAGCACCACCACATTGCCATCATTAGTGGTGGCCCTGGGTGAGACCCATTGGTATATTTNGGAAGTGACTTAAGTTTTATTCCCTTGATTCCTGTATGACAGTGATTTCCATTTTAGACTCAGATGGCAACCGGCAAGCCCTACAATCCAGTAAAGTCTCACNGGGAGGGAGGTGCAGGGTGTGCACTGCCTGAGTCTGCTGGGCCTCGGCAGTGAGCACTTCACTTGAATGGCTGCTGGAACATGTTTCTACTTGCCTCGCCCGACCTGCAAGCTCCACAAGGCCCCAGCACCCACCAGAGGTGCTGCTGGCTAATCCACAGAGCCAGAGGAGGAAAATCTGTTTGTTTCCCTGTCTGGGAATTTGTCACTAAGATCNATCTGAGAGGAGTGTGNGGGTTGTTTGCCAAAAATNGTCAATTTGCTGCGTCTGNGCAAAGCAGAGATAGAGAACAGGGTAAATCCCTTTCAATAAATTTCTGAAGTANTCTAAAAACTTTGTGACACTGAATATTTTTAAAGGGAGATGTCAAAAAAATTCCCACTGCANCAAGCTAAACCCCAAATTCATCCATTTTGAAGTAAGAGAGCTCCTCCCATGGATACTATCCTTTCATCAGGCTCTGAGTGTCAACCACAGCNCTCCCTTAGCCTGGCCTGTAGCTCTTCACAAAGAAGAAATCCCAGGATACCACTTCCTAGACAAGCGGAAGCCTGCTAGCCTGTTCCATTTGGTACACTGAGAAAGCAGGAAAGGAAAGGAAAGTTACAGGTAACAAGAACTGGAAACAGTAATGGGCCGGGGGTGATTCTAGGAGTTATATACTTCTGAGTCATATATTTCTAAGAACATGAAACAGAAGTGGGTGATGACTTTAAACATCCTGAAAAACACTGTCCTTTCTCACGCAAGCTGCAGAGCACAAGGCACAAAATGTGCCCAACCTTACAATTCAGTTCTGATAGATCCTGGGCAATATTGAAAGGTCTTGAAAGGAGTTGTTCAGAGGCAAAGGATGTTATTAAGAGTCAAGGTCCAACCCGACGAGTGTACCCAGCCACACATCATGGTTTTCCTAGAAATCCACGCCTGGTGTCCCAGGTAATTATTAATAGTACCTGAGTATGCCCATCTGGATGGCAAATCCCTGGTGACTTCTTATACCACTGGACTACAAAAGTTTTTCTTAACTTTTTTTTTCACATTTTTCAATACTGGTAAAAGTCCAGAGGCCTCTGCCAAATGGATTTTCCTTGAGCACCACTGTACCAGGTCACCAGCTGCATTGGCTTGAATGTGGTTTGTTCCCACACCCATCTTGTGCCAGAGCTGGAAGGAAGAGCTGATGTGGGTCTTGACCTTCTCTACATGTGACATCCACAATGATGGCATTTGGAGGGTCATTCCTAACCCATGAAAGGGCCAATAGAGAATCCAAAAGAGGCTTCATTCTCTGGGAGAATGCATGGTGCTTCCCATTTCACTCTTGTCCGTGATCCAGTGCCTGTAACTCAGTCACATAGTCAGTATCTACTTGCAAAGGAGGTTGACAAAAGTATTTTATTTTTAATGTCCAATGTTAAATGAAAAATTTCAAGAGGCCAATGTTTGGTGTTAAGCTCCTGGAATGCTCCTGGTCAGAGCAGACCAGGCTAAATCAAAATGGATAGCTCACATTAATGTTCTGCTCACCAAGCTGAGACTTTGTATGTGACTGAACATACTGGAAATTAAGATTAGAGAGACAACCACTAGATTCCCAATAGGTCAGTTTGTATTGGTAGTGTTGTGACATTCTCCCTGTATTAATCCTTAACCAAAAAAGATAATCTAAACTTTAGATCCTTAAGTAACTTGTTAATTAGTCTCTTTCCCATTGCCCCACCCCCTGTCCTGACAGTACAGAGGAAAGTACTCGGAAACGACAGATCTGGTTTGGTGAGTTTTGATGGTTTCTGCTTTCTTCACTCCTTGTCTATGAAGCCAGTGCCTTCTGTGCAACTCCTCAACTAAATTGTGATCCGCCTTTTATATTAGTGGAGTATCAGGGAATTCTGTNGCCTAGGGAGATACAGAAGTACTGGGGAGTAGTAAGGGTATTTTTTTCATAGAACTCATACAAATTTCACATGTAGGTTGTGGTTTGTGTGCTTCACTCTGTGTTGCTGTACATGTGTGTGTTGAGGTGGAGAGTTGAAGTCCCTCCCTATGGGGACAGGAGCATATATGGCTTCTCTTTTTCTGAGGATCTCATCTGCCGCTAAGGGCAGGCTTTGACATGAAAGACTGCTTAGGTTCAGGGAACTTCTTTCGATATTCCAGCTTTCTGATCCTTGTTGAGTGTGTGTGTGTGTGTGTGTTTGTGTGTGTGTATGTATGTGTGTGTCTCTGTGTGTGAGTGTGCGTGACTGTGTGTATTTGTGTGTGTGTTTGTGTGTGTGTATGTGTGGTGCATATGTCTATGTACAAGTGGGCTCTCCTGCAGGTCCACATGTGGAGGTCAGAGATCAACCTCTTGTAACCTTCTCTATTGATCTTCCCATTACTTTTGTGAGAGGAGGTCTCTCACTGAGCATGAAGCTCCCTCTTCTGCTTGACTGACTAGCTAATGAGCCTCTGGGATCTGCCTGTCTTGGCCCTCCATCCCCCCGCTAGCACTGAGGTTTATAGGCATGTGCTCTCATGCCTGACTTTTTAACATGGGTTCTGGAGATCTGAACTCAGGTCACCTTGACTTTACCCACTGAACCACCTCCCAGCCCCNTGATTCTTGTTGTAAAACAACAACCGAAAGTACCATTGTCTTCCCTTGAAGCTGATTCAATTCTTCCTTTACTGTGCACTTCCCTTGTAAAGACTGTGTGTCTGCCTAAGTTTTGTACTTACTTACTGTAAGGCTTCCAAATAAGAAAACACCAAGATCAGGCCTAAGGGAGAACAAGGACACATCACTCAGGAGAAGCTGATTATAATGAAAGAGTTGCTTTTGGAGCTTAATAGTTCCCATCCACATGATAGGGCATCCCAGGCGTCCAAATGACCAACTGTTGCCTCACAGTCTGCCAGGACCTAGGAGCCCTGTTGTTTATCTTTTAGTTCCCAGAGTCATGTCCCGTCCGGCTGTCTGGCTCATCCCTGGTGGCCTGTGTTTCCATCCAAACATAGACTTGGACTCCTCTTGCTCACACTTGCTAGCTTTTTTGCCAGCATTATTTATTTATTCATAGTATTTGTATTTTTGTAAATAATTACCTGCATCGCCAGTCACATAATAGTGACTTGACCTGTCATAAGAGCAGGTTGAGTATACTTCTTATCTCTGAGAGGACACTGTGAGATTTGCGTGGGACAGTGGTTTTTGTGTGTGAGGACANAGTGAGTCCGCATCTGTTTCTGATTCCCACAGGTCTTGAGGCCAGGCAGGGCCCATCTGTAAAAATGGAGAACCCTGTGAAAATGCCTCCAGCGATGGCTTTTAAGGTGTCTCTGGGAGGTCTCAGCTGTTGGTGATCCAATCAAAGTCACCACATCAGACTGGACATCTGTTTGTCCTCAGAAGGACCTATTCAGGGTCCCCTTGACTCTGGTCACTGGGAAGCCAACTGACCNCACTGCAGCCAGGGAAGCAGGAGGGTCACAGTAAAAGGACAGGGGATCCTTTGGTACCCTGGNCTGACTGGTGGTTTTCCCTGCCCCTCAGAAATGAGGGTGCCTGGAGGAAATGACTAGGTCATAGCCCCATCAAAGAGATACTTACACAAAGACTTGAAAATAAAACTTCTGCCCACAGTTTAGAAGTATGTATTACTCTTACTGTAAAATGCAAGAAAAAGCATAAAGAAAACAGAAAGTAATGCTAATCTTATCAGCCTAGATAGAATCAGCCACAGATATCATTGCTTACAATGAAGCTGAACACAGTGTCTTATTGAAAATAGACTTAAAGAGAAGTGTCAGAGCACAAGCTGATCATGCGGGTAGAAATTCTACATTCTGGAGCACCAGGTTCTAANCACTTTCCTTGTTGGAGAGTTAGGTGATTTCCAGTGTTTTGCTGTCGTCTTGGGTGCTGGAAAACTGCGCCATTGTTTACACACAGGATTATAGTTTAAGCATGGATTCTTAGAATCAGGCTTCTAAGGTTAAAGGTCAGGTCAGGCTTCATAGTGGTGAAATCTTGCAAAAATAACCCCGCCTTGTGGTGGTTTATTTGTTCNTTTATCAATGCAGAACTGAAAACATCTTTGCCTAGAGAGGGAAACTCTCAAAGATGCAGTAGTGTAATCATAGTAATATGAAGCAAGCTGGGGTGACAGACACCACCTGGCCACCTTGAGGTGAGTTCAGATGAGTGAAGCACCACNCCCTCCATCCTGGTCCTCATTCCCCTGATGATGGTGAGTAGAGCTTACCCATCNTCTAAGCAGAGGGAACTATGTCTGGGCAACATGTATTAATTGATTTGTGAACATACAAGTATATTCTTTAAAGAAGCTACAAGTGGCAGTGGGGACTGGCCCAGGGGTAGAAATAGATATGAGACAACAGGGCTACCTGTCAAAGCATAGAGAAAAATTATAGTGGCACAGATGCCCAAAACTCATGACCTGAAGATCTCCAGCAAAACCAGGCTGCATGGGATGGGAATGGCTGGCTGTTCTTCCATGTTTATTTTTGCAAAAGCCTTGTTTTGGCTGTTGAGTTCCCCATCTACAAACCATACTCTTCTCTGTATCTTTCAGCTTCTTGTGGCCAGTGGCTTAGTCCATCCAATGAAATGTGAGTTGAAACAAGGTCACATTAACTGTCTCCTGTTTCTTTCCTGCTGGNTGGACTTTGATAATGACTGAGACAAACTTGTAGACCAAGTGTGCTCTGGGGGCTCTACCATGGTGAACTGTTTATCACTGGACTGTTTCCCATGTGTCTTCATAACCTGTTCTGTGATGATATATCAGAATACCACAGACTGAGTCATTTATAATAAATGGAGATTTATTTGGATCATGATTCTGGTGACTAGGAAGGGTAGGGCAGAGGAGTTAATATCTGTCAAAGACCTTCTGTCATCANACAGAAAAAGTCAGAAGGGTAAGAGGAAAGACCACAAGCCTTCACATACCTCATGTAATCAACACATCCCAGCAATCATGAAGCCACTCCCATGATAAGGGCATTCATTCATTGATGAGAGTGTTGGCTTCATAAGCCAATGTCTCCCCAACATTTCCACATTGTAGATGTGGCCAACAGATGAAACTGACCATACACCAAGAGAAAACCAAACTGCATTTCAGTTAGGGATTTGAGTGTAAATTTTAAATTTGGGTGATAAGCTAAAATTCTCAAAGGAGTCTTGACCTTCAGAATACCTACCTCTGGAGTCACGTATGTTACTTTTACCTGAGCACTTGACATGATGGATCTTTTATCCATGCATAGCTGTATCNTGGGTCTGGGATCCTTGATCAGAGTCCTTCTTATAACTAGGAATCTCTCATGTACCAGGGTTGATGATGTACTACACAGTTATAGTCACTAAAAGTGAATGTTAACCATTGTGACTTCTGAAGAGACTACCATGAACAGCAGAACACCAGACACCTTCTTTTGTCCCTGGCTTTTCTTTACACTGCCTATTCTGCCTCCTTCTCCTCACTTCTTACTGCTGCAGATGTCCAACTCCTATTGAACACCTTCCTCCTTTGGCCCTCCCCCAAACCCAGCTTTCCAAGTGTCCTCAGCACCAGCCCAGGCTGAACTGTAGTCCATCCAGTCTGGGGAGTTCAGGACAAAAATGTATTTATAGATAAACTCTGTGTCTGGTTAGGAGTTGCAGCTGAAGTTTTTTGGTCTACTGCTGTTTCATAATGATCCCTGTCAGCTCNGAGTGAGGCAGCAACAATACCATTTGTGTCTCTGTGAAATTCTGGTATACCTGGAGTCTNTGAACAGACAGCTGCCTGCATGGTTGAGGCCTCAGTCTTTCCTCATGGCCTGAGCTGGCAAGACTCACTACACTGGGACCTGAGAGAAGCATTTTTTTTAAGGTTGGATTTCCCTCAGAGCTACACACACAGCATCTTTTAATGTCAGCGTTTTAATCTAATTCATAGTTTCAGACAAGTCATTGGAGGAAAGCAAATTTCCTGCCTCAAATGTGTTCATTTAGTACATTTTAAATTAGTTTTTCAGAGAAATGGCGGACTCTTGCAGACAAAGGAATGCCTCCGAAAATGTGTCCTTTTGTGGAAAAAATACCACATCTATTTACATTAGTAAAGTAAATAGAAAGTGCGGACAGAGACATCATTCTCTGATGCCCCACCTCCTCTGTCTAGGAAGGATCTTCCCACAGGGAGCAGTGACATAGATTGTGACAGCTGCCTAGACAGACATAGGTGGCCNCTTACTCAGTAGATAAGCAGCTAGCCTGTGCACATAGCAAAAGTCCTCTCTNGCCTTCCTACAAGCTGAGCCCACCCTTGTGGTGGCATTTTATCTGTGTCCCCGAATAAAATGTATCTGAGGATCAGAGGAACAAGGTCAGCCGCTAGCCTTACAAAATTAACACAGGCCCTTAATCCTATCACTCAGCAAACAGGGCACCAAATGTAAGATGGATTTTCTAAATGGTCTTGTTAAATAAAAACACAGAGGCAGAGCTAGGGGNGAAAGTCTGACTGAGATCAGAGGAATTAGGAACAGCTACCAGCCTCACCTTAGACTGCCGCTGCCGCTCCCAAAATGGAGAGTGTCCCAATTCCTATACCTCCACATCTATGTCCCTTTTTGTTTTGTTCTCCCATTGGCTCTTTCAGTCTAGCTACATCACTTCCTCCTGTCGCCCATCTGTCACTTCCTTCCTGTCTGTATAGACCTCCAGAATTCTATGGTTGATGCTGGGATTAAAGGCGTGTGTCTCCACGCTTGACTGTTTCTAGTGTAACCTGGAACTCACAGGGATCCAGACAGACCCTGCTTGCTAAGTGAAAGGATTAAGGGCGTGTGTTAATTTTGCAAGGCTAGCNGCTGACCTTGTTCCTCTGATCCTCAGATAAATTTTATTGGGGGACATAGATAAAATACCACACACCCTGTCCAAGGAGCTAGAAACATATCTATCTATCTATCTATCTATC
>LZPO01076061.1:111903-122496 GCA_001675575.1 Neotoma lepida | reverse complement strand
CGTGAAACAGTCCTGGCTGTCCTGAAACTCACTCTGTAGAGCAGGCTGGCCTCAAACTCACAGAAATCTGCCTGCCTCTGCCTCCCGAGTGCTGGGATTAAAGGCATGTGCCACCACCACCTGGCGACTCTTTATTTTTTCTATATTTAAGTTTCAACCATATGGCCCTATCTTTCAGTCTTAACTCTATGTGGTTCCTATACCAATGCACAAAATATATTTGATTATTTTTCTGTCATTAACATCTATTTTCTACTAATTTCATAGACTGAAATCTTCGGAAAGCAAAAAGAACATTTAAAACTTCCCTATATGTTAATGTACAAGCTAGGAGTTATTGGAAGGTCTCTGATTTGAAGGATGTCCCCCAAACTATGTCTCTCGCTGGTTTATAAGGTTAGGGTCAATGAAGAAATTTAATATGCTGTTGGGTCCCAGGATCCAACAGGGGTGTTGGTGCTGTGACTCCACACCAGTTCTGGTGGCAGGAACAAGAAGAGTGAGGGAAGAAGCATTGCTGGGGAGGAGGGAGAGGAGAGGAAGACAGTGCCCGCTCTGCCCTGACCCGAAACAGCCCCTTCTGCTATAGCAGAGCCAGTGAGCACAAATTTTTATCAATTTGTGTTTTTATGTGAGGTCAGAAAAGCTTTTCTAACAAAGGTGACCTCAGATGCAGAGAGAGAGAGAGCGAGAGAGAGAGAGAGAGAGAGCGAGTCAGGGTCAGGGAGGAAAGGTCACCTGCTGGCGGTGATTACTGGGTAAATGCCAACAATCTTGCTCAGTACAGGATAGAGACTGCTTTTAAAACCAAAAGTGGAGAAAGACGTGAGTCAGAGACCATTTCCAGGGAGGTGTTGGGGAAACTCAGCAGTACAGGGGTGGAGAAGAGCAAAACTGTCTTTTTCCATTGCTGAAACAGAACACTCATGCCAGTGTCTTGGGAGTTTAACAAGGATAGAATTTTCTGGACTGACAAGTCTGAGGCTGAGGAGGGCATTGTACTGATTCTGGGTTAGGACATCCACCTGCAGTATAACATGGCAAAGCACAGCACATGGCCAGGAGGCAGGGATGTGCTACCAGGGTCTCTTTCTCTTATTAGAAAGCCACTAATGCCATCATGGGACCCTACCTTCATGATTTCGTCAAATCCTGTTTATTCCCAAAACTTCACCTCCAAATATTGTCACCATGTGAATGTGGGGATGGAGTCTGCAATGTGTGGACTTTTGAGGGTCACATTCCAATCATAGGATAAATGAATAGGTTAGTCTGATGAGGGCGTCTCCCCAAGCCTTCACCTTCACATCCAGCACCTCCCAGTTCCATTCCAAAGAAGAGAATGAGAGAGAGCTGGTCAAAGACAGAAGAGACAAAGTGAAGCTAAAATGGAACGAATGGTGCAAACACCCCCTTTCCAGTCATCCTTTTCGATCAGTCATACTCTTTTTGCTTCCCCAGCCAAAGGAACCTGGTAAGGTTAGGGCTGTTTCCTCCTTACTTGGGTCAGGCTCTGTGGGGACTCTTTCAAAGACCATTCCTGGAGACATGGTGATGCAGATTCATCAGAGGTGGTGACGTGGTCTGGAGGAGTCTCACTTCTCGCTTGATATCCACACTCCCTCTCCACTCGAACACATGTCTACTCTTTCTCTGCCCGTGTTTGACCTCCCCTAGGCTCCTATGAACTAACGTTTCTCAGGGGACTTGCTCTAAGAGTCTGCCCTTGACTTGCAATTTCAGGGACTTTCATCACTTCATTGATTATCAGTTCTCAAAAAGCTGCAAGTTTTACATGATAAACTTATGTCCCAGAGTCACAAACCCACTTGATTTCTCCACATTGAGTTTCCAGTGTTATTACAATGTGAATGTAACCAAGTCTGAATTCGTGATCTGCCCCTAACCTGCACTTCCTGTGATGGTCTCCCCAGTAGATGGCTTCTCTGTCTTGGGTTGAACATGTCAGATTCTGACACCCACCTCCATCCTCAAGCTTTCATCACCAACCAACAAATGGATTCTGTCATTTCTTCCTTCCAACAGATGTTCAAAGTCCTCCAAGCACTTCTCCGTCACACACTGCCACAAGACATGCTACCATCACCTCACATTTAAATCCCCCTCATATTCTCTATGTTCTGTTTTTCAGATTTTAGCCAGGTCACGTTTTTTAAACACAGAACCTCACACAGCCACTTCCTTAGGAAGCTGATCACCCTTCCTGAAGCCTTGCAGTGTCTGCCCTGGCCTAGGGCTCATTGTTGCCATGCTCTCTGTCTCCTCTCTTTGCTCCTGGCTCCAAGGCACCCATCAGTTCCCAGACAGTGAACATCTGCAAAGGAGGCAAACGGAGTTCAATCTCAAGGTGAGAGGCTGTGGTGGGGTGTGCTGAGGGGCTTGCTCAAGTGGAAGGCTTTGGAGTTTGCTGCCAGAAAGAGCTATGGGATCTCTTCCCATTAAAGTTCTTATGAGCAAGGTGGTGGTGGCNCACACCTTTAATTCGAGAACTCAGGAGGCAGACCTCTGTGAGTTTGAGGCCAGCCTGCTCTACAAATTAAGAGAAATCCTGTCTTGAAAAACCAAAAAAGAAAGGGAAAAAAAGCTCATATGTACTACAAAAGCATGTTTGATGCTGTTTGGATAAATATGTTTCCAGAGGACCATAGTGTCCCTGTGGCACTATTAGAAGGTGGTAGTAGAATGTTTAGGAGGTGAGGTGTGATAGAAGGTAGTTAGGTCATTTGGACGTGTGCCCTTGAAAGGAATATTGGGATCCAGTCCTCTTTTTTTTTTGCTTCTCAGATGAAATGTACAGGAATTCTCTAAGCATGTTTCCCTGTATGGTAGGATGGGCTGCTTGGTAAAGCACAAAACGACATTCCAACCAATCATTGATTGAACTCCTAAAACTATGAGCCAAAATGAACCTTTCCTTCTTATAAGTTGTTTGCCTCTGGTAACTGACGCACTTGACTTCCAGCATAAAGGGTGTAAGTGAATCCACTACGTACAAGCCTGAACTTGTCTCCTTGGTTATTAGGATCTCCACTGCAAATTTGGAATTCATTTTCCCCTCAATTTGGATCTTGTTCTTAACTCAGTTGACCACACCACTTTCCAATCAAGACTTCAGCCCTTGCCATCACCCATCACTGCCACATTCTTTACATGTTCCTGGAAAGACAAGGATACCTGGGAGGCTGGGCATGACATGATGGAAAGCCCCACTGGAAACATGAACATTCCAGGGGAGTGTTTGGAGTGATGTGTAAAAATTCTCTTGGCAGTACTTTAACTTTTTTTTTAAAAAAGATGAAATTATGAGAGTTGTGAGGTGTTATTTCATGTTGATTTTGACTTTAGTTTCTGAATATTCTGTAAAGTGAATCTTAAAGTCTTATTAATTGAAAACACCAGGCCAGGTTTGGGGGTAAATTCTGAAAGGTCAGAGAGACAGAACAAGCCACAGCCAACCTCACCTTGCCAACTCCTCAGCTGATCTTGTTTTCTCAGACTGCAGGCTTCTGAGTCCTCACCCAAATGGATCTCAGCTGAACTGCTGCTCAAAGCCTAAAAGCTTAAGAGGCCTCTAGTTTCTAGTCCACATGCCTTATATACCTTTCTGCTTCCTGTCATTACTTCCTGAGATTAAAGGCATGTATCTTCCCCAAGCAAGACATAGATCTCAAGTCCTGGGATTAAAGGTGTGTACAGCCACGCCTGCTTCTGTTTCCAGTGTGGCCTTGAATTCACAGAGCTCTGGATGGATCTCTGCCTCCAGAATGCTAGGTTTAAAGGTGTGGTGCCACCATTTTCTGGCCTCTATATCTTTCTAGTGGCTGTTCTGTTCTCTGACCCCAGATAAGTTTTATTAGGGTACNCAATATTTTGGGAGACACAATATAATCACCACAATATTCATGANGTTGAGTGCCCTGTGGCATATCCACGTTGACAGTTGGTATATGTGCTGTGACGTCTATCCAGTGGGTCATTTGCTTTCTTACTACTNGGTTCTAAGTGTTTCTTATGTATTTTGAGTATTAGTTCTCTATTAGGTGGATGGTTTGCCAGTGTTTTCCCCATCCTGTGGGATGGGTTTTAATGTTGATTGCTTCCTGTGCTGTGTGAAACTTTGATCCAGTTTCACATGCCTCTCTTTGGCTTTTGGTTTCATGTTCAATCAACAATAATGCCTATGTCAGGAAATCTTCTCCCCTCTGTTGTCATCTCAGAGTTTTACAGATCTGGGTGAAACTCACAGAAGCAGAAAGTACAGTGGAGGTGACAAGGGCTGTGTCAGAGAACAAAGAGAGCAGTTGCTCAGAGGATATAAAGTCTTACTTAGACCTAAGGAGTAGGTCTTTGTCATGAGAGATATGGGGAGCATAGAGCTGACAGTTAGCAGAACTGTGCTGAGAACTTGAAATCTGTGAAGAGGGTAGATCTCATATGAAGTATATTTAAAACCTAACTAATAGAATAGGTAAGTTCTGGGGTTGGTTGATAGAGGAACAGCCCTTATCCTGGGAATGATTTTATGGGTGTAGGCTCATTTCAAATTCACAAAATGGTACGTATCAAATGTGAATACCTTGGTATATATTAGTTATACCTTCTAAATTTTTGAAATTAAAATATAATTACTCATTTCCCTTTTCCTGTTCCATCTTAAATCCCTTCCATGTACCACCCCACCACTCTCTCTAATTCATGGCCTCTGGCCTCTTTCCTTTAATTTTTGTGTGTGCATGTGTGTCCATGCATNTGTGTATTTCTAAATACATAGATACAGTCTGCTTAGTCTGTATGTTGTTATTTGTACACATATGATTTCAGNGCTAACCACTTGGTAATGAATAATCAACTGGGGGACTCTTTTTCTGGAGAAGGGTGTTTTTTCCCATTCTCAGCATTCCTTAGTTGTCTGCAGTTCTTTGTCTAGAGTTGGGGANCCCATAAAATCCTCCCTTTCATGTAAGCATGTCTGCTGGTGCCATCCTTTTCAGGTCTTGTTTAGGCAGCTGTGTTGTTGAGACTTCATGGGTGTAGGAGATTAGGAGATGTCACCTCACAGCAGACATCTGGTTCTTCTGGCTCTTAGGATCTTTCCAGCCTCCCCACNCCCCATTCCATGATGTTCCCTGAATGTGCAAGAGCTGTGTTGTAGATGGAGCAGTTGGAGAGTTCTCAAAAGGAGAAATAAAAACAGATAAGAAATGTCTCAAAACTGTTCTTCATTCCTAGCANTTAGGAAATAAAATCAAAACAATTTTGAGATTTCTTCTTATCCCATCCAGAATGGCAAAGGCCAACAAAATACCTGACAACAAATGCTAGAGAGGAAGTGGGGGGAAAGGGATCCTTCATTCACTGTTGGTGGCAAACTGGTCCAGCCACTCTGGATATTAGTGTAGAGAACCCTCAAAAAAGCTAAAAATAAATCTACCATACAACCCATCTATACCACACCTTGACATTTGTTCAACGAACCTGACATCCTACTCTGCAGATAGTTGCTCAGCCATGTTCATCAATAATATCTTANTGAAACTTGGTTTTTTAAAGCAAATTTTGGAACTGAAGTGATGACTCAGTGATTAAAAACACTAGCTACTNTTGCAGAGGACCCAGCTTTGGTTCCCAGCACCCACATGTCAGCTCACAACTATCTCTAAACTCCAGTTCCACGGGATCTGATGCCATCTTCTGGCTACCACAGGCACTGCATGCATGTGATGCATATACACGTACATGCAGACAGAACACAAACACATTTTTTCAAGTTTTAAAAGCAAATTGCAAAGCTACATACTTTAAATGGCAGACANTTTAGCATAGCCTGACAGTTCCTTAAAATATTGTATATAGAGTTAGCAGATGACCTAACAATTTCACTCTTAGGTATTTATCTACACACACACACACACACAGAATGAGAATGCATGCAACATATGCCCATACAAGGACTTAGATACAAACATTCACAGAAGCATTAAGCAAAAGAGCTAAGCTGGGTGCTGTGGCATGTACCTAAAAATCCCAGTTATTTATGAGTCNGAGGCAGGAGGACCCCTTGAGTACAGACATTTGAGATCAGCCTGGACAACATAGCTCAACCCAGTCTCAATAATAACAGTAACAGCAGCGATAACTGTGTTACTTAAGAGCAAAAAAGTAGAAACAGCCCAAATACCTACCAACTGGCACATGGGTAAACAAACTGCTGTACCAACATAATGGAAAAATANAACTAGCCCTCCATATCTGCAGGATCCATGTTTATCAACTCAACAATCATGAATCAATAATTTTTTTAAAAGAGTGTATCTTTTTGAATATGTACGAATTCTGTCTTTGTTCCCTGAACAGTACAATGTGACAAGCATCACCCCGCATTTACACTGCATAGTTATTATAAGCCATCCAAAGTATTAAGCATGTGGGTTATATGCAGACAATATGTAAGGGTCTTGAGCATCTGCATATTTTTGGTCCTCTGGGATCCCAGAACCAATCTCCATGGATATAAGGAATAGCTGTCTTTCATCATAAAGAGGAACCAGTCAATTACTGGTGCATATATGATGTGGATAAACCACTAACGTAATATGCTAAGTGAAAGAAGCCATTTCCCAAAGACTGCCTATTGTATGATTCCATTTTATGTAATTTCCAGAAAAAGCAATTCTGTGGAGACAGAAAATAGATGGGTGGTTGCTGGATTCAGGGTTGGAATGTGGACTTGGATTGTGGTGACGGGTCACAGCTCCATAAACTCACCATGAACCATCCAATTGTACATTTGAAAGGAGTGAGTGCTCTGGGACACAGATTATACCTCAACAAAGTGGGGTTTCTAAAGCCCCAGGCTTCGTTTTCACCTATACCACAGTGTTCTTCCGCCTTTTCTCCCTGTAGAGCGAATCTTACACAGTCTTATTAATTGAAAACACCAGGCCACGTATTGAGGTAAATTCTGAATGATCAGAGAGACAGAACAAGCCACAGCCAACCTCACCTTGCCAACTCCTCAGCTGATCTTGTTTCCTCAGACTGCAGGTTTCTGAGTCCTCTCCCGAATGAATCTCAGCTCCACTCTGCTCAAAGCCTGAAAGCTTAAGAGGCCCTAGCGTCTGGTTTCCACACCTTATATACCTTTCTGCTTCCTGCCACTCCTTTCTGGGATTAAAGGCATGTGTCTTTCTCAAGCAAAGACATGAGATCTCAGGTGCTGGAATTAAAGGTGTGTGCCACTGGAATTAAAGGTGTGTGCCACCATGCCTGGCTGTTTCCAGTGTGGCCTTGAACTCACAGAGATCTGGATGGATCTCTGCCTTGGGAATGCTAGGATTAAAGGCATGTGCTACCACTGCCTAACCTCTATGTTTAATCTAGTGGCTGTTCTGTTCTCTGACCCCAGATAAGTTTTATTAGGGTACACAATATTTTGGGGGACATAATATAATCACCACATCTCCCCAGTCTGGATTTGTCCTACACGTCTGGTTGGTAAGGAGCATCCTTTAGTTGTGTTTACTGGANGTGTTAAAATATTACTGACCCTGAAGGAATCCCAAGTCAAATTCCCCTGTGTAACATCCAGACAGCACACAGACAGTCTGGCTCATTTCAAGATGCATTTAAGAAACATCAAAACCAGAAGAATGGCCTGCAGAGGAACCTTTAGTGGCGGATCCCCTTTCATTGACTTCTAGAAATTTGTCTTGTTGGGAAAGAGCAGCATCCATGAAGGAGGCAGGGCAAGACCATGAACAACATACCAAACAAGCCAGAAAGGATCAGTCAACCTGGGGCCTGTGAGAAATGGCTCAGCAAGTAAAGGCCCTNGCCACCCAACNTCATGACCTGAGTTCGATCCTGGGAACACCCATAGTGGGAGGAGAGGACTCACTCCATAAAGGAGTCCTTTCACTTCCACACCCAGGCCATTGCACGCACACACCCTTCCCCCTGAAAAATCAATCAATCAATAAATAGTTTTTCAAAACTTAAATTAAAAAGTTACCTAGTTCCTGCTTCTGCTGGGGAGAAGCATTAAAATCATCTTGCTCAACTGGTCAAATGTCAGGCAAAGACGTCCCACAGGTGCCTATGGGGCTTCAAGTAAGAATGCAGGACTCTTTATATCTGACACAGTGAGACCCTCACTAAAGATAATAAAAGTGCCGGAAAATGGTCGAAATTCACTAAAATGGCACGTGTTTGTATCGACACAGGGTGGGCCAGGATGCTGTATTGGTTAATACTGTCAACTTAACATGATATAGAGTTACCTAGGAGACAAACCTCTGGGCATGTCTGTAAGGGATTACCTAAATTAAACTAACGGAGGTAGGTAGACCCACCTTAAGTGGGGGTAGTGACAATCCATGTATTGGGGGCATGGACTTAATAAAAGAAGAAAAAGCTGACACTGGCATTCACTGCTCCCTGCTTCCTGACTGCAGACACAGTGTAAACAGCAGGCTCAAGCTCCTACCTTCGTGATTTCTTCTACGTGATGGACTGCACCCTTGAAGTGTGGGACAAAATAAGCCGTTCCTTACTCACATTGATTTTGACAAGAATTTTGTCCCAGCAAAATTCACTAGTACAGTTTAGTACAGTTATCAATGATGATTTGGGGGAAGGAGAATGGACATATTTGGCATAGACACTTCTGGATTGAATTTTAAATAAATATATATTAATTTTGTATATATATAAAAGTGACGATAGCCTGAGGAAGTTGTGTTGTGGCTGTCTGGCAATCTTTTGCTCCTCATAAATGGGCAGGTTGTGTGTCCCTGGTGGGACAGAGCCTAATCTGACAGGCCTCCAGGCCCAGTACCCACAGAACTCTAGCCACGTAGTGACGTCTGCCTGCAGCTGCCCATTGGGCACTGAAGATCAATCAGGACCCAGTCCCGTTAATGAAACACTTCATCCAGGGCGCTGCTTACTGGATTATAGTATTTTCCATTATGGCTCAGGCTGGACTAATGCGTTGTGGAGCAAGGTGATAGTTTCTCCTGAACATGCAATAGAAAAATCTACATAGTGGGCTGAGCCTGCTGATGGCTTTTAAANGTGGGTTTATTTCCTTAATCACTGGTGGGTTGGTGCCCACAAGCTTGGTGGAACATTCCTGCCAGCCCTTGCATTTAAACATNCCCCCTCTTTCCCAGAATGTTACAGTCGCCCCAGGCACAAATGCTTTAGAAACAGTGCTTTGCGTTTCCCACAGGAGCCTTCTGTAGCACATACGTCAAGAGAAGACTGTGGAACGCCGTCTTTGGCTGTCTCTGTTCCAGGCCGGAGGTGGGGAGTCTCCACTATTGGTGGAGACAGACTGTTTTCCATCCTCAAAGAGCCTGTGATTTGAAGCAGAGGTCAGGAGGACCTGAAGTCATATCCAGCTCCCAGCTGCTGTGTGGCCTACGAGCTAAGAATGGGTCTTGGCATTCTTAAAATTGTAAAAAGAAAAGAAAAGAAAACAATAACAACAACAAACCAAACCCAGATTTATTATAGCTTACTGCACACAAAGCTGTTATGAACAGAGTTCATCACAGCCGTATCTATTCTTCACGTGTGAGAAAGCAGAATTTCCCATTTGTTGTGAAGTCCTTGTGGTGTGCAAAGCCTGCATAAGTGCTAACTGGGCCTTCCACAGACAGCTTGTATTCTCTGGCTTGGTGNAGTAGTGCTGGCATGGGGGCTTTAATAGCAATAGCTTGGGAATTGGCTATGTCCTTTCAGAGTTTAGCATGGGGTGGAGTCCAGTGGCAAAATGCTTCCTTTAGCATGTCTGGGGCCCTGGGTTCCCTCCTCAGCACTGAGAGCAAACCAGAAACAATAATAACAAAATGCACTTTCCTTGTGCAGGGAGCCATTCTCAAGTTCCCAGGGGAGCACAGTTATTTGTCCGGTGGTTAACTGAGGTGGGGGGGCCCTTGTTGGTATTGGGCTCAGGAGAGGAAAGTGTGACGCTATGGTGCTGGTGTGCTGGCTGTGGTACCCTGTCTTCAGAGTTTTCAACAGACCCAAGCACTGTTCTAGTTCAGTTAGGTTGTGGATGAGACTCTGGTCTTTAGGGAGACACTGAGGCAGCCATAGCCACCCTTGACCTTTTGGAAGGCTGGAGATGAGCAGGGAGAGGGCTAGGACCCTAAAGCGAAGGAAATGAGATGGAACATTAAATAGTGTAGAGGCTGCAGGGACTCCGGAGGGTGAGAGCAGCCCAGAGGGGGTTCATGGAGTTGCAGCAAATGCTGGAGAACAGGCGCAGGACATTGCATCTGGTCCAGAATGGACCAACTGAGTCCATACAGGATGACACAGGATGTGGCTTCCCCTGGGCTCATCTTAGTTGGAGCTCTCCCACTGGGCATGTTGTCTCTTCCCTCTTCTCTCAGAACAGTCCATCTGTAGTTGCAATTGTTGATGTCCTGTTGCTACTTACCAGCAACCTCCATTCAAGCGGGATCAGGTCTCTTCCATTTACCACCTGCTCAGAGCCTCCTGCTATACCAGCTGCTATACCAGCCTCCTGCTATACCAGCCAGCTGTTGGTACAGTGTTGCA
>LZPO01076061.1:75092-87915 GCA_001675575.1 Neotoma lepida | reverse complement strand
TGTGTGTGTGTGTGTGTGTGTGTGTTTCCTATTATTCTTTCAGCTTAAACTTCTGACCCTGAGGATTTTGCTTGTAGGTCCTACACTACCATGGCTATAGGAAGTAAAGAATTTTTGAAAAAGAAAGAGGAGCTGCATCATGGAGTCTTTTGAACTGGATCCAGGACAGAGTCTCCCAGACTTTAGGATGCAGTGGGATATATCTCATTTCTTTGTTTCTCTTAAACCATAAACCAAGCTGTTTTTTTGTGTGCGAAAGAAAAAAAAAAACCCAGATGTTTAGAAGTGGGCTACCAGACCAGACAGGGCCACAGGAGCATGAGAAGTGTTCAGACCTTGGAACCATGAATCACTCAACTGAAGCAGCCCAGTCCTGAAGAAATGACACTGCCCTGTGCATACTCCCTGCTAGATTTTGTAGGCCTGGCAATTATTCGGGTTGATACTGTGCTTTTCTCCAAAAGAATTTCTAGGAAACTCTCTCTCTCTCTCTCTCTCTCTCTCTCTCTCTCTCTCTCTCTCTCTCTCTGTGTGTGTAGATGGGTGGGTAGTGGTATCTTGAATTTTTCTTCAGTGGTAATAAGAGTATATCTAAGGTTTCTAGTCAATGTTCTAATGCTAAGCTTTGTGAACATTTTTTCAGTATCTCCTTCATAGATTCACCCTCAGTTCTCCCAGCAAACAGTTATTTAACATTTACACCATATAGGCAATAGAGACACACATGAATAAGACATAACCCATGCCAGAGTGGTCCTCACAGCTTCTTCTCCAAACATCCTTCTGCTCTGTACTAGCTGCAGAGGATGCACCAGAAGAAGACAGGTGAATCTGCCCTCACAGTCCTCATAGTCTTTCAGGGAATTTAAAACACCAAAGACTGAATGAGGTGCTACAAGGAGAAATCCCCATTTAAGGAAGGAGTCTTGGAGAGAGGGACAAGTACCAAAGAAAGAGCTTGATCCACACATGATTAGGCCCAGCGAAGGAACTAAGAGGTCCTCTCAGGGAGAAGCCTGACTTAGGCAGAAAAGAAGGCTCCCCTGAGTGGCTGGAGTACAGAAAGGGCGAGGTGTTGTGGGATAATCCTTTTGTACACTGTGAAATGTGTCACTGTGATTGGTTTAATGAAGAGCTGAATGGCCAATAGCTAGGCAGGAGAGAATAGGTGGGGCTTCTTGGGAGAGAGAGGAACTCAGGATGAATCCAGGCTTGCTCGAGATGCCAGCAAGACACTGAGGAAGTCAGATGTACATTATGGAGGATAGGTAACTAGCCACGTGGCAGAATGTAGATTAATAGAAACAGAACAGGTTAATTCAATTATAAGGGCCAGTTGGGAATAAGCCTAAGCTAAAGGCCAAGCTTTCATAATTAGTAAGAAGTCTTCATGTCATTATTGGGGAGATGGCAGTCCCAAAAGAAAGTCCAACAAGAAGGACTTGCTACAGAACGTGGTAGGGCAGGCACAGGGTGAAGGCACTTGAATATTGGAGACCAGATTTTGATACCAGTGATAGGCCTGGTGTCATGGGCCTGTAATCCCAACTACTTGAGGAAGCTGAGGCTAAAGAAGGGGTATCACAAGTTCAAGGCCTTGAACTTTGGCTGCAGAGTAAGTTTAATACCAGCCGGGCAATGTAGTAAGACTTTGTGTAAGNGAAACTATAGGAGAATGAAAGGCTTGGCATGGAGCTCACTGTTTCAGTGCTTGCTTACAACCCTGGCTTCTATCCCCAGCACAGTGGCAGGGGGATGCTGAGGGGCTGGAGTTTGGAGAAGGTGAGAGCTTGTGTTTTGAGGCCAATGGGATAAAGCCCATGAAAGGACATTCTGAGTCTGCCATCCCCAGAGCATCTTTTGGTTGGATTTCAGGCTCCGGCTTGCTGTGGAGTAAGTCTCAAAGGAAAGAAATCTCCTTTCCAAGGATCAGGAAGTTCATCAGGTCTAAAGGTGGATNTGGGGATAGAGGGAAGGAATGCAGTCTTGTGTTCTCTGTGCTTGTTAGCAGACAGCATCAGTTTTTATGTTGCCTACTAAGTTCTAAAATTCCACATTGCTGCTGTTCACTGTTTGCCAACATGTTGTCCCTGTTATGAGAGGCCACAAGAGTCTGTTTAAGGATTTCAAGAATTTATTAAGGTATAAAATGGGGATAATACAGTTACTGACACAGAATAAGGAAGACGCCACTGTTGATCCTGCTGGTCCAGCTGCAGCTGTCCTGTCCTTCTGCCCCAGGGCAGATGGGGACCAACTGCAAGCTGCTCCATGCTGCTTAACTGGGTCCTGGCCACCCAAGAGAGTGAATGACTCCTCTCTCTCCACTCATAAGGGGTCGCATTATAGACAAAGCCACACCCTAGGGCTTGTACCCCAAAGCCATTGGCTGAATGGAACAAATTCCCACAACATGTCCCCATCTTAAACAGAGTGAAGCTGACTGCCAGTGTGTGCTGAGTATGCAGAAGAGAAGATGCATCTTCAGACACTAAATAGACTGAGTCCAATATTCTGTGGAAACAGAGGTGGTCTGTGTAGACCTGAGGCTGTGCCTCAAAGAACAGCCACAAAATAACTTGCATTATGTACTGCTGTAATAGAATTACATGCACTGAGCCTTTCTTTTAATCTGGCAATTGTACCATATTATCCAAATGAACTCAAAGGACAGTAAATTCCAGACACAAATAAGGAAGTGTCATACCACTTAGAGTACTCACAGCACTAGAAAGGGAAGTTGCTTAAACTAGCTCTAACTAGATTTGCCAAAGGCCCAGAGCACATTGGAGATTTTGACTGGGACCCGTGAGTGGGCTCTGTGAGCCCCAGAGATGTGTGTGTGTATGTGTGTGTGTGTGTGTGTGTGTGTGTGTTCTCTAATGCCTTACATTTGCATGCTTGCCCTGTCCCCTATAAGCAGTAGGCATGAACTGTGTGACTTCACATATGAGGCTAGTGTCTTTCCAGAACATCTCTTGACTGCCAGCTGCTACTACCAAATAATTACAGCAGCTGCAAAGACCGGGACCTGGTGGAGCCATCACATGACCACCGGTGGCGCTGAATTGAGAAGACCTTGGCCTAACTTCATTCCAGCCTAGGCTCCCCAGTAACCTCTTCCACAGACCAGATCACTTAGAACAAATGCTCTGCAGATTCTGGTCATTTGCCACTCATTGCAAATAGTGGTATGACACTTCCTAGACTAGAATTGTGGAACAGGGCAAGGGAGAGGGCCTAGGTATTGAGCCTGGTATTAAAGGCTGACTGGAGCAGTGAAGCCAAATGATAGCCTGAACTCTGGGGACTGCAGATAGAAACAGGCATAGGGGCAGAACAGGGAAGGGTGATGGATGTGTGTTTCTAAAATGATCTGTGGGATGTTGGATATGTTCACACTTTTTTTTGTGTGTGTTTCTAAAATGATCTGTGGGATGTTGGATATGTTCACACTTTTTTTTGTGTGTGTTTCTAAAATGATCTGTGGGATGTTGGACATGTTCACACTTTTTTTAAAATGCGGTTTTTTGAGCTACCTAGGCACTAAGGAAACAGGAAATATCTGCAGACCAGGAAATAGGACAGAAGAAAAATGCTGTGGTGTGGATGTGAATGTCTCTCCAAGGCCTGTGAGGTAAGGCATTGTCCCCAAGGCAGTATTATTGGGAAGTGGTGTAGCATTAGGATGTGGGTCCTTGGGGCAAGTCACCGGGGAGTGTCCTTGATGGGATTTGGGGGCTGCGGTGCCTTCCTCTTCTCTCCTCTCTCTGACTGACGAGGTGAGTGTCATTTCTCTGGCACAATACTCCCACTATGNTGTGTCNCCCTCACAGGCTCAAAGCAGTGTGGCGAAATGGTCATGGACAGGAACCACTGTGAGCCAAGACAAACCTTTAGTCTTTATAAATTAAGTATCTCGGGCATTTTGGTATATTCACAGAAAGCTGACAGAAATAAGCTTTTTATTTTCTTTTTCTCGATGATGATTGAAAAGGCTCCTGATCAGTTCAGTGCAGATGAGAAGTTTGAAAACTAGGCCATGCACCTCTATTGTGAAACTGACTAGCGATACCCACAGCTTAATGAAGAAAAGCACTCTCAGCCTCATTCATGATAATTGATATGTGAATTCAATGAGAATATTGCACTAGTCAGGGTTCTCATATAAATAAATAGAACGAATACACACACATGCAGGCATATATATGCATATACNTATATATGCACATATTTTATATATATACTAAAAATCAGCTCATGTTGAAATAGTAACAACAGTTGTCTCATACCAGAAAGGCTCAGAACCTAGAAGTTCCTTAGTCTATAGGACCAGCACCTGTAGTAGTTCCACAGTGGCTGACTCACACTGTAGAGGTCCCTAGATGCTCAGACCACTGTGCAGGGTACCTCAGGGACCCTGATCTTGGTNTAAAAACTGGAAGGGTTCCTGAAGATCCACCAGTCCTTAGTCCATGACAGAAGCCTGGAAATGCTGGTTCTGATATCAGCAAGGGAATCAGCAGCAGCAGCAGCAGCAGCAGCAGCAGCAATAGCAGCAGCAGCAGCAGCAAGTTAAAAATGGAAACAACCTGACTTCCAATAAACATGGGACTCATTAAATTATATCAGATATGGAACAAAACAGGTATGAAAGAGCAAGCCTGGAGAGAGTACTAATATATGTGTGTGTGGGTGTGTGTATGTGTATATACATATATACAGTCTCATGTAGGCTAGGCTTGCCTTGATCTTACTATGTAGGGGAATGGAATGACCTTGGACTTCTGATCTTCTGAAGTGCTGGAATTCCAGGTGTGTGCCACCATGCCTGGGATATGTGGTGCTAGAGGCCAAACCCAGGGCTGTCAGTGTGGTAGGAAAGCCCTCTACCAGCTAAGCCACATCCTCAGCCTTCCAAAGATGTATCATTTTCCTTTCCTTTCCTTCCTTCCTTCCTTCCTTCCTTCCTTCCTTCCTTCCTTCCTTCCTTCCTTCCTTCCTTCCTTTCTTTCTTTCTTTCTTTCTTTCTTTCTTTCTTTCTTTCTTTCTTTCTTTCAGGATTTTAGGCTTGAGTACAATGAATTTTATCGTATTTATCTCTCCTTCTCCCTCCTGTGTCTTCCCATTTCTCAATTTCATGTCCTCTTTTATAATTATTATAGAATATATTATAGGATTTTTATAGAATTATATATAATATATTTTATAGCCTCTTTATATAATCTGAATCCAGCTAGTGTAGCCCTTATGAACATGGGTGTAGGACTGACCACTTGGGTGTGAGCAACCTAGGANGGAGCTCGTCCATGAAGAATATGACCCTCCCTCTGAGCCTTGGGTGCAGGGGTTGTGCTACAAATTTCCCATTGGGGAATGGGTATTCCACAGTCACTTATTCTCTGTATTTTCATCAGTTGTGGGTCCTTGGAATAACCTCTCTCTGCTTTAAAAAGAAGTCCCTTTGATGAGAATAAGTGCTGGGTTGTACAGATGGGTAGGACTGTTGATAAATGTTCTTCCCAAGAAACTTGCACAGCTCCTGGGACACTGTGAGAACTCGCCATTGGGGAGAGACTTCCAGGTCAGCAGCAGCTTGCTTTTTCCAACTCTTGTGACTGAAGTGAGTAGTCTTCAGCAATCAGGTCTTACCCTCAAGTTCTGGCAGGCAACCCAAAGCAGTGGCAACAGCTTGTGAGGTTAACAGTGAAAAGAAAAGTGTGTTGGTGAGGGGAGAGCATAGAGTGCATGTTGGCATGTCTTTTCATTTACATAAAACTTACAGTATGCAAGAAATGATAGGAATTGTCATCTGCGCATTACAGTTGGGGTCAGGAGTAAGCAAAAGAGAAAGCAGGCAGAGGAGGACCACGAGTCTCACAGTGGGAATTCTTAGAGAGTTTTGATTTTGAAACAGGGAAACATGTTACCTGTGTGGAAAAGAAATTTAAGGATTAAGATATGGGCTCCAGGCTGAGCTTTCTGGGTTCGAGTCCACATATACCATGTACTAGATGTGTGACGTATGCTTCATGTGGTGTATTTATTCCCTCATTTGTAGAAGGGGATGGTAAGGAGAGTCCCCAAGCCATGATTCTGGGATGAAGGAGGATCACACTGGCAAAGTGCCTGGTGTGCCAGGATGCCTGGTGTGCACTAAGCACACAGTCCATGCAACAGTTCTCACCATGTGCTTCCCAGGGANAGCCGATGGGTGGGAGAAGTACACTNGGCAAAGATCGGGGCTATCAGGGCTGAAAAGACTAGGNGTGTTCACAAAGCAGAATTAACCTTGACCTTGAGAACTAAAGTTCAACAGTGACTGGTCAGGAAAGGTCTTTAGATGAATTTTGTATCCACACTAAGACTACAGTGCTGAAGACAAAGGAAACAGTTCAGGTACCTGACAGACCTCACTAGCTGAAAGACCCAGAACTGACTTGAAAAGCAGTAACATGACTATGCTTTCTTTTCATACTTCACTCTATCATCTTTATTGTATATCACTTTACATGTCCACATCGCCCTGTTTACCTTGGTCAGGCTGTTCCATCCAGCTGCATGAGTTAGCACTTTATGGGCTTGTCAGAGGATACAATGGTAAAATGAGACCAAGTCAGGGAAGAAGCACGGAGTGTTTGTGCAACCTTGAGCCATCTCCACACCTCCAAGGGGACGGTAGAGGGTTAGGGGTGGCAAAAACACAAAGCTGAGAAGGGTCATGTAAGGAATTCGGGTTCGGCAGTTCACTACCGCTTCTTACACATTGATATGATGCTGTTCTGAGGACTGAGGAGACCTAGGCCCTGGGAAATGTTCTGAGGAGACACAGGGAGGGACAGCTGGTGACAGCAGCAGGAACCTTAATGACAAGGAATATACTGCATTGGAAGCCTGGGGAGAAATGGCTGGTGAAGTTTCATCCTGGGCAATCTGCCTGGAGTGTGATTGCAGTGAGAGAGATCTGCANGAAAGAGTCACTGCTGCTTCCATATTCTTAGTCAGGCCAGCTTTGTCTGTTAAATGGCCCACTGGTTTAATGTGCAGGGAAGCTTGGAAGTTAGAAAGGACTTNACCTCAGAACAGAGCCCAGCTCACAGCAAGTGTTCAACAGAGGTAGCAGTCTTGGTAACTAGTCATTCGGACTTAGTCATTTGAGCAAAAGCTCCTTGGGGACAAGAATTTTTTAAATCCACTTTTATTTCACTCAAGGTGCCTAAACAGGGATATTTAATATTATTTATTTATTTGTTATGTATACAGTGTTCTGCCTGCATATATGTCTGCAAGCCAGAAGAGGGCACCAAATCTCATTATAAATGGTTGAGAGCCACCATGTGGTTGCTGGGAATTGAACCCAGGACCTCTGGAAGAACAGTCAGTGTTCTTAACCTCTGAGCCATCTCTCCAGTCCCAGAATCACTTTTGATAATGCTGGAGTGATAGCTTTGGGGGAAGAGAAGACATGGCAGGAGGTGAGATGAGGCAAGATTTGGTTCCTCAGCACAAGGAATCAGAGATCTTAGGTACTTTGGAACTGGTGCTGCAAGGGGTTTAAAGTCCTGGACTTGGACATCCATCTTACCTCTTCCAGCAGAAGACAAAACTATTTCTGTGAAGAATTAACCCACACCCCCTATAAGCAATCTGCATATTTTGCATTTTGAAGTGTTACCATTGCCTAACAAGCTGAAATGCCCCTGCCTCAGCTCCTCTGCTGCTAAACTGCCTGTTAGCCACTAAACTGGCATGACAAGCCACTAAAGCGGCCAGTGACCTGAAGCTTGTCCCTGTGACTGCAGTGCTGGTGAAGCACTCCATGTGTTCAGATGGGGAGGCGACCCTGAGTTCACTCTTGAATAAACTTCAGAGAAAAGAAAGACCAAAGGTCAAAGAAGTTGCCACTCTGGCTTTCAAAAATGCTTTCCAGGAAAGCTCTCTGCTTCCAGGAATCTGCAGCTAACAGCAAACATCTTCCCCTGCCAATACTGCTAAACACCGAAGAAAAGTCTACAAGAGTCCTTGTTGTCAATCTGGGGTTGCAAGAAAAATGCTGTAANGAGTGGNGATGGGAAAGGGAGTCAGGGGCTGTCAGGTGACCTCTGATGTGGGCCCAGCTGGAGACTGAAGCATGTGAGTGAGGTAGGCACTGAGATCTGTGGATCCTGCTTCTAGCCATCATAGCAAAGGACAGAGATCTCTGTGAAGAAACCAGAAAAGGGTTCTTGTCCTCCAGCAGAGAAGCCCCCTGCCAACACATGGCTGACACCCTCTGGACTTGCAGCTCCCTGACAACAGTGTGGTCATCATTGTGGAAGTAGAATACACAAACAGAGAAGGGCTGGAATCACCCACTATGAATAACAAGGTTGTGGTAGTTTGAATGAAATGGCCCCCACAGGCGCATAGGGAGTGGCACTATTTGAAAGGATTAGATCTTGTTGGAGTAGGTGTGGCCTTGTTGGAGGAAGTACACCAATGGGGGCTGGTGGCCTTTGAGGTTTCAGAAGCCCAAGCCTGGACCAGAGGCTCCTTTTTTCTTACCATACTTCCTGCCATGCTGACAATGGACTAAACCTCTGAAACTGTAAGACAGTCCCTATTAAATGCTTTACTTTATAAGAGTTGCCATGGTCATGATGTCTCTTTACAGCAATAGAACACTGACTAAGACAAAGGTTAACTATAGGCTAAAGAAGTATTTGTGGGAATAAAATAAAATCCCCATGCCTACAGGCCCGTATTATTCAGCTAAATGGACAGAGTATCAAATTGCCTTCTAAAATTCTATTTCTATACCCACAGATTAGGGCAGCTCGGACCTCATCAGATAAATGTCTTTGTGCAGTGGACTGCTCAGCCACACATGAGACATCTATAGTCACCTTCTTCTGCTCAGGTCTCCTTGGTGATTAACACGGAAACTCATAACTGGTCAGAATGCAGAGTATCAGTGTCTGTGGAATGTTCAGCCATACATGGGACATCCGTGTCACACCTTCTCCCAAGTCTCACCAGAGACCATTGTGTAAGGGGAGTGGAGGCAGGTTGTAAGAGCCAAAGTCAGGAAGGATTGCAGCAAAACTGTGTTCCGGACATGACAGGACCACTGCACTCATGAACTCCCAGTGGCTGTGGCTGCCTGCACAAGACAGGCACAAGATCAAGCCAGCCAGTAATCTAGCATGGAGTGTGAAGGGGTTCACTTGCCCAACCCCTAACTGAGGAGCTATAAACTGTGGGTGGCTACTTGGTGGCAGGGGAGTCAGTTTTCTTTATGGATGTGGTCCTGGTGGGTCAACCACACTCCGGTGGATGGTCCCACATTCAGGAGTGTCTGAATGCCAGAAATTGGAGTCCATGGACTATTAAAAATAAGTAAATAAAAGTACCTGAAGTAATGGTGGGGTGGGGAGGTAAGCCTGGGTTTGGGAGGAGTAAGGGGAAGGAGTTGGGGAGGGGGTGAATGTGACCAAAATGCATTGTATAAAATTATCAAATAATTAATAAAAATAAGAAAAGAATACTTTCCCACATGCATACACACACAAAATAAAATATTTTAAAAGGAAAAGCAGTGTTCAAATAATAAGGAAATATTAACCCTGAGTAAATAATCCTATGACATCATCTGAATAATCTAAAGATAAGCCAGCAAGTTTACAGGAGAAACTCAAGTGTGCCAGTCTCTGGTAGTTCTAATACACTCCCTGAGGACATATGGTTGGGGGCGTTGTTTACCGTGCACCCCAAAGGGTGGGGACAGCAGGTACTAGAGTGATGCTTTTTAAAGGAACTGGTACCTGAGGGCCAGGCTTTTGTCCTGTTCCCTTTGCAACCACGTCACATGGTTTGGAAGATGGCAGTGTGAAAATTCTTACCGGCTCCAACTTGTACAGGCCACATCACCAGAAGTCAAGTTCCCCAATGCTGGAGGATGTGTCAGTGAAGGCTACGTACTCCAACCCCACAGATATTTGTGCCACTTAGGGGAAATCTCTGTAGAGGAAATTCAAATGCCTAAGGGGCATACTAATTCTATGCCCATATTGGTTAGATCACGTTTCACATAACTCTTCCTTGGTGTTATGTGACAGTCTGGGACAGGGACGGACAGGGACAGTCTGTGACAATTTGGGCTTTCAGGGCTGTCTAGGGTCTGGCATGGAGCACAGTTGTGAGAAGGAGGCCTGAGTTGTGAGAAGTTTTAGATCACAGCAGAGCCATTTCTAAGCTGTTGCGTGGCCAGTTAATGAGTTGAGTCCTGTGAATTGTATACATGAGTTCTGAGTCTGTGTTAGTACACACTTTAGCAACACATCCACACTAACAGCAGGCCAATCACCAATCTCACACAACGCAAAGCATGGTTATCATTGTTGCCTTGCAAGCCTCGCTTGCTGGAGACAGGTCAAGAAGCTGGAAATTGACACCAGTAACAAAGCCCACTGCCCCGTGATGGGACGACTACAGCCTTACAGGCCTCCAAGGTCTTTATTTCATTCACTTCCATCTTAGGCAGGCACAGGAGGTCTAGGGCAATCAGGACACTTGTCCTGTTTTTTCAGCTTTAAAGGACACATCCCGTGAAGTGGAGCNTTTGAAGCAATGCTTTTTAGACTAAGAACTTTGCCCTTTACTACCATCTGACTAAGTGTTTAATGAAATTACACAGATCAAATGGGACAGTTGAGTGGTGGGAATGGGTGAGCACATTATTTAATTCTAGACCCTTTCCTAAGTACTTCAAATCTTTTACAGTATTTACAAACACACACATACACACACTCACACTCACACTAATATATGAATAAACATAGTTTTCAGCAGCAAAACATCAGCTCAAAGTATCCTTTTTAAAGATTTGTTTTACTCTCTTTCTCTCTCTCTCTCTCTCTCTCTCTCTCTCTCTCTCTCTGTGTGTGTGTGTGTGTGTGTGTGTGTGTGTGTGTGTGTGTGTGTGCAGCCTTTGGATGCTGGAAGAAGATACTAGATCCCTCAGACTTGGAGTCACAGGAGGTTGTAAGCCATTGATGTGGTGCTGGGAACCAAACTGGGGTCCTTGGCAAGATCATTAAGTGCTCTTTATTGCTGAGCCATATCTCNAACCCCTCAACCTTCCCTCTTGACAGCAGCAGCAGGCAAGAGCTACTGTGCTGCCTAGTTCTATGTCAACTTGACACAAGCTAAAGTCATCAGAGAGGATGGAGCCTCAGTTGAGAATATGCCCCATAATATTGGGCTGCAGGCAAGCCTGTAGTGCATTTTCTTACTTAGTGATTGATGCAGGAGGGCCCAGCCCATTGTGAGTGGTGCCATCCATGGGCTGGTGGTCCTGGGTTCTATAAGAAAGCAGGACAAGCAAGTCATGAGGGGCAAGCCAGTAAGCAGCACGCCTCTATGGCCTCTGCTTCAGCTCCTGCGTCCAGGTTCCTGTCCTGCTTGAGTTCCTGTCCTGGCTTCCTTTGATGATGAACTACAATGTGGAAGCATAAACCAAATAAACNAATTGTTTTCATCATGCTGTTTCATCACAGCAATAGTAGCCCTAACTAAGACTGCCATCAACCTCACACAATACATTTTTGTTGATTAAAAAAATCATGAAATAAAATGAGCTTAATATTGCTTTGGCTTGTATATTCTGATGCCATGCATTCTATATTGAGTAAAATGCCTGTAAATCACATATGCCTCCTGGAGACCAGTTTAGGCCCATTCCATGACCAGATGGCTTTTCAAAATGGGTTTCGCTTGCTTTATAGTGAAGCAAAGCCTCTCACGATGTACTTGCTCTGGGCTTGCTGTGACATGGACATTGCTCATCTACTTAAATGAAATAAATGGTACTACTGATGTTATTTCCTGGCACTATAGTTTGCAGGATAGGAGTTAGGAGTCACCTTAAAGTCAAATTGCCTGGATACAATGCCAGGTCCGTTGGTCGCTCACTGATTCTGCAGCCTCCAGTGGGGACACCTCTGGGTGTCTGTTGTTTTTTTTCCATGTCTTATTTAATTTTAAAAACTATGTGTATACATGTGTGTGAGGAGGAGGTATGTATGAGTACAGGTAGATGCCAGAATAGGGCATCGGATCCCCTGGAACTGGAGTGACAGGTGGTTGTGAGCTACTTGTTGCTGGTTCCGGGATCCAAACTTGGGTCATCTACAAAAATAGAAGGTGCCCTTTGCCACTGAGCCATCTCTCCAGATCCTCTCCTGTCCCATTTTAAAATTGGAGTAATAGTTTCAGACACCTTCAGACCCTCTTCTGAGCCAACAAGAAAGCTTGTCTGTAGCTCATACTCAATGAGAGTTGTGAGCACTTACTAAATGCAAGACTCTGCTGTGCTCCTCTGAGCCAGTCCCCTCTAATCCTTCCATGTGACTGGAGAGGCCTCCGCCATTATACCTCCTCTACAGATGAGGTCATTGAGGTTTGTGGTTGTTTAATCCTGGCCTTCATGACCGTTCTTGTTTGATTATGTGACCAGCTTGATGCTTTGTGCTTAAACCTCCTGATTTTTATCATTTTTTCCCATGAGAAAGCATCATCCACTTCCCAGGAGTTTCCTTGGAGTGGAGTTTCAGGACTTCATCAGAACAAGACCTAAGAGAAAACAAAATGGAAGCAGAAGAATTGTGATGCCAGCTTGTACATCGGGAGGAGGGGCCCCCTGGGTACCAGGATGCCTGGCACTGACCTCCAGCCCCCTTTCCCCCTTTGCCCTCTTCAGAACTAAGCCCCTAGGCACAGAGCACACTGCCCCCCACCTAGCTCGCAGACCAAGTGCCTGTTTATTCCTGCTGCTTCCTCTGAC
>LZPO01076061.1:50497-65774 GCA_001675575.1 Neotoma lepida | reverse complement strand
CTAGGCAGCAAGGATGCTAGGCAGCAAGGATGCTAGGCAGCAAGGATGCTAGGCAACAAAATGCCAGAAGACAGGTGAGGTTAAAGGGCAGGCTGCTGGAGTGGGAATTTTTTTTTTAAATAACTTTTATAGTTTTCACCATTATGTTATAGTACTTCTCAACAGGAAAAATGTTGCGAAAGTGAGGCAAATGAACGTTGACCCAAAACTCCTAAACTCATATGCAATATAATCTTTTTAGAGAAAAAGTCGTGGATTCTTGAGACAATGGCTTTATGAGGTGCTTCTTGACTTAAGATCATAACAGTCACCTGGCATAACATGCTTGGGCCCAGTGGGCTGTACTGAGACAGACATTTTAACGTGAAAAGGCAGAAGCTCACAGCAATGCTTGTTAAGGTCTATGTTTTAAGATAACAGTGACATTGGGAAAGTCATAGGTGGAGTGAGCCCACCTGAGCATGGGTCCAGTGACCACAGGCTTGAGTAGAAAGGAAGACATATGATGAAGTGCCAGTGGTGGGTTCAGATTGATTTCTGAAAAGATGTAGAGGAACCTGAGTGGGCCGTGGAAATGGACAAAGGAGCAGAGAAGGAACCAGGAACCCCACCCTACATGGAGGGGAGACAGGAAGAGGGTGAGCCATCAGCTGTCACATGCCCCTCTGTCTCAAGAAGATGAATAATAAATAGGCTCTGCGTGGCAGNGCATGGATCACCATGGCATAGGATTTCTCAGGCTGGTGATGGAACTNGCTGAGAGGGATGGCTTGTCACTGGAGGCCAGGGAAAGGTGAGGAGGACCAAGGACTGGTGACACCTGTGAGTGAAGCTGGACTTCAGAGCTGAGCCTGTTCACNGAGTTGTGTTTTAGAGCCTGAAGAGCCTTAACAGGACTTCTTCATGATGATGCCGGAGTACCCACAGGAGCTGTCCTATCCTGCTAAGACAGTCCGGTTGTTCACTCTTGCCTGGTAAGCCTCCCCAAGTGCTGAGAGGCTCTTTCTCAACCTGAGGAAAACTAGCAGGCTGATATCTTTTATCTGAGTTTCTTTCTCTTGTTGCTTTTGAAGAGAGAAGCTCTGAAATAAAATCTGTAGAAGGTTGAGTGAGAAGCTCTCTGTATGAAATTGCTAAGTCAAAAACTCCAGAAATAAACTGTAGGTCGGGGGTGGGGTGTGATTTAGGGAGAGACTGACTTTTATTATTATTATTATACTTATCAGGTGAACTCAATATATATTTCATCAGAATGTGTGACTGCCAGAGGGTTGTGCCTATGCANTCCTGGCTCTGTCACCCTGGCCTCACCCCCGCAAAAGCTTCTCTCTTGCATGGCTACACACGGAAATCAAAGACAAAAACAGGACCCTCCAGGCAGCACCTACTCAAGCAGACCCCATACCTCAGAAGCACAAAGTCGGGTAGAAGGTGCTACTTCCAAAGCTTCTCTGGTGGTTTTCAGGTACCACCAGACGGGGAGGATGCCCACCTGGCTGGACACTAGCCACAGGTAGGAGCTGAGGATTCCCTCAAGATGCTACACACAAGCCATAGTTAAGCACTTTGCACCATTGCAGAAAGCTCCAGGGCGCTTTGGGCCAATTATTTCCCCTTCAGGATCAAATTGATGTTTAGTGTCAACAAATATTTCAGCACACAGCAAATGGCTGTTGAAACAGAGGCTAAACCTTCAGGTCTCTACCATAATTTTTCCTCTCTTTTCCTGTGTTGCAGCAAGGAAGGGGTCTGCCCTTAAACTGTCACTGGAGCATCTGAAGGAAAAACACCAGAGTATCAGCCTTTGAACTACCTCGTAGCAGAGGATCTGTCACACTTTGCCTAAAGCCCAGGGTGGCAAAGCTAATGGTCCCCCAGAACAGCAAGACCTCGGTGTTACTTCATGTACTCTCCCCTGAGTTTAAACTCCCTGAACTCAGAAATTTTGTACTTGGCTTTTGCCTACCCATCCCATGGGTGACCCAGAGAATAATTCAAAGATTTCCTCAGGTGTCCACAAGAGCTTGGGCACACTTCAGCAGGGAACACTGCCTTCCTGACCTTTCTGGGCCCTTCCAGCTGCACTGGTTTCTCATTTTCCCTTTCTGTGCTCTCCAGCCTGCTGACATGGAGGTCTCCTAGGCTGGAGATTCCTAAGCCACCCGTGGCTTTGTAATGGCTGTGATGTGTTAGCTCTTAGAATCATTTCACATAAAGAATCTGGTGAGGAACATCCTAAGGTGACCTGTCCCCTGGCCCTGAAAAGCTCTTTTAAAAAAAGATGTATTTTTTTTTTATTTTATGTTTGTATGTGTGTGCAGACGTGTGTATGCTAGTGCCCATGGGAACCAGAAGAGACCATCAGATCCCCTGGAACTAGAGTAGTATCAGCTGCCTGATGTGGCTGCTAGCAACCGAACTCTGGTTTTCTGAACTCTTAGCCACTGAACCATCTCTCCAGCCAATATTATATATACATATAAGTGTGTGTGTGTCACATTTTAATGTATGTGTGCACACAGCACACATGCATGTTTACACACCACACACACACACACACACTCATACATACACACACACACACTCATACGTACACACACCCCATATACTTACCATGGAGTATATGCGGAGAACAAAAGACAGCTTGCTGGAGTCAGTTCTCTCCTTCTGCCATATGAGTTCTGGGGATTGAACTCAGGTTCTCAGGCTTGGTGACAAGTGCCTTTACCCACAGAGCCATCTGGCTAGCTCTCCTTTTAAGTCCTTTTCCATCTGTAGACCTCTGACTGCTGACTAGCTTTGGTTTTGCATGGGGATGTTGTGCCATGGGGTGGTTGTTTCTTTAAGTTAATGAGGCCCAAGAAAACAGAAATTGCCTCTCGCAGTCAGCCTCCTAAGTGGGTGGTAAGGCCCAGGCTTCAGGCTGTCAGTGTTCAGGACAAATGACTGAGGTAACTTACTGCATAGGTGAGTATTCAGTAGTGTTCTGCCAAGGACACACACACACACACACACACACACACACACACACATGCACGCACCCACTGTCCTCACTGAAGCCACCAAGGGTCTGCTCACAATGTCTCAGGTTCTCCTTCAAGAATGTTAGAATGTGGCTTCCTTGGATAAAGCCCCATTCCACACCATCTTTCTGCCTCTCCTTTCCCTGACTCAGGTGACAAATTCAAAGTCTATTGATCAGTATTTACTAATCTGCCAATATCCACATCTTTGCTCAACCACAGGCCAGCTAGTAAGCACCTACTAAGTGCTGGGTTAGACCCACCTATGCAGGCACTGTTGGACAGGCTCTTTCTCTCTTCTGCTAGTGGGAGCACATCAGAATCCTTCTCTGAAGTTCTGTTTCAGAGGACCAAAAAGAAAAGTGTGGAAAATGGCACTTCTACCATTACCACAGCTCCTCTGCTGGCCTTGTGTGCTGCCTGTTTACCTTACTGGCTCCTAGTGGCTCACTGGGCTGTGGATTTCTAAAATCACACAGAACTTAAATCCTTGGTCTCCTCAGAGCACTCCAGGGGCCTCCACCCAGGGCTAACAGTAAGCATTTTAACTTTACCATCAGAGATGAGAACAGGTAAGTCACTGACCAGCCATAATTGGAATGACCATGGCCAGACCCGTGGGTTAGTTGATCTTATCCTTTGGGGTTTGGATCTCTCCTGGGTGGGTCAGACCAGGAAAAAGATGCTCCACCCTCACAGCCTCAACAGGACAAGTGATCACTTAAATTCCTGGAGCTGGTTAAATCAGTCTTTAGAAAGCAACAAAATTTACCAAGCAGCTGGCTACTGGGAAATATAGTAAACACCTTGGTACATCCTTGAGGAGTTTTCCCAGGCCAGAGGAGGGGTGTGAGCAGCCAGAAAGCATTTGCTGAGCATGAAGAGGGAGAAGGAGACCCCGTCTGACTGGAGCACCTCCCAGGAAGCAGGCAGAGGAGTTGCCTGTAGCGATTTCTGTAGTTTGCGTTGGTCCTACTTCCATTGCATGTCCAGCCTTACAATAAATCCCCTTCATCATGGTGATGCGGTTGAGCTTCTGTGCTAGGCCACCTCCATGACCTTCAGGACCTCCCTGCAGAAACATCGACACCACCACCTCCATGCCACGCTCAGAGCGGGGCTGCACTGACCTGTTTCAAAGGAAAGGAAGGGAATCAGCCACAGGGAGACCTTGAACCTGAAGCTGGGTGGGTGGGCTGGATCATGGTCACTGTTGGGGCCTCCCTCTTGGCTGGTAGAGTACCCTTCAAAATTGTGTGCATAGCAGTCATTACTAAAATTAAAAGAGAAGGAATCCAGGAAAAGGCAACCAAGGGCTGCTCTGAAGTCTTGAGGATATCGCTATCAGCTCACATTGTTTATTTTTCAAGAATGTTGTCTTTGGAGACATTTTCATCAGTGAGTCAACCTCTGTTTGCTTGCATTGGTTTCACCTTCTATTATGTTTTCCTCACTGCTCTCACAGCTGTCACCATCTACTGAACCCTGACCCAAAAGATTGGTCTGCTTGTTGATGAACTGACACCTTGACGAGCCATCCCCACACACAGGCCATACACACACATACCACACATATGCTATAACATGCCACATGCCCCACACATACTGCACATCCCATGGTTCACACACCACACATAGCATATACACTTCGCAGATAACATAAACAGGCTGCTGTATGCTACACACATCCCACATATGCCAGACACACAAAGATAGCCCCCCACGACATGTGTGGAACATACACCAGAAACATACCATACTCATATATACACACAACACTAACCACATATGTACCACACATGTCCAAGAGTCATATGGGTCACAAATTACATGCATACCTTATATACTCCCACCTCTAGTACACATGATATATGACACACAATCCCCATATGGTGCACATAAAGCACACATGCCACACACACTACCATACCTGCACAATGTGACACCCACCTACACATACACACACACTTCATATTTTACTCTACACACACTAACACTCCACACACTCCTGAGATTCACTTACACAAAGTGCTACTGTATGTTTTTCTCTAAGTGGATGGTCCAGTGAGCTCTCCTTCCAGACTTTCCCGTGTGTCTGTCCTCCTCATTATAGTAAACAGACTCAGCACTGTGCACTGTGGGGCATTCAGGCTTTGAGAGAAGTTTCCTCAGTTCCCCACTATTCAGACTAGCCTTGTCTTTCTGAGGGATGAGGTGATTTGTAGCTTGGTTCCTGGCTGGAAAGAAGAGTGTTGTCTGGGTAGGGACTTGAAGCAGTGGCCTCAGCCCCAGATTCTAGCCTATAAAAACTAGTACCTAAGATGATTCCAGCTAATGACAGGGAAATGCTGACTTGAATTGTGCATGCTCTAGCTGATGTCTTTCCAACCCCTCTAGTTTTTATGCCTCTCCAAAATATCAAAGTACTCTCCCAAATGATTGTCAACATTAGTGTGCAGTGGACTCTGCCATTCTCACTGAATTGGTATCATGGGGATAAAAGCCTTGAAAGCCAGCCTGATTTGTGACCGGCCACAGTCTTCAGAATGCACCAAGCTCATAAATCTATGAGCTCTTGAGCCTTTGGAAATCCCAACTCCAGGACTCTGACATTTCAGGGCTCTCTCTAGGCTCCCCAGTGGTCCTCAGCCACCCAGCCTCCTACTCTGCCTGTAGAGAAACCCTCCTGAGAACTAATTGCTTCCTGGTCTTCCACTGCCCTGTTTATAACCAGAGTATCAGAAGATGGCAGGGCTGGTGTGCAATTAGATTTCGGACGGCAGCCATGTAAATTAAATGTATAAATCATTATAAATTATTATTTAATAACTCCAGAACGAATATAGAGTGTCTGCTGCTGCTGGCACGCCCAGGCCTGTTCCTTTTGAACTGACTGTTGGCCAGGAAACATTAGGCAAGCTTTACCCATGTGTTCCTAGTTCATGATAATGGAGCTAAAGTATGAGCCTTTGTGGTATATTATATGTTTTTTTAAAACTCCCTGCTGCCCTCTGTTTTAATTTATTCCATCTTTAGTGAGCACCACAATGCTGGTGGGGGTGTCTGGGTCTGCGAGTTTCAATTCCCCAAACCTACTTCGTCCTAGACTGTGACAGGAGGCTCAGAGAAGTTTATATGAAGAGACAAAAGATGTGAGCAGAGGTCAGGAGCACCCACACCTTATCCCTACTGTCATCTCTAGCAGGTTCTGTTACTCAGCCCATGAGAGCAGTAAGGAAGATTCTCCTTTGAAAATTCTAGGTGGTTCTGGCTATTTTGAGCAGGGGACAGGGCTGGTTGTTTCCTGATTCTCACTGCCTGTCATTAACGTCCTGAGTTCCCGTGAAGCACATCTCTGTCCATTCTGGATAGGCCTAGAGTCGTGATATTCTTTCTTTTCTTTTCCTTCTTGTTTATTTGGGTTTATTGAGACAAGTTGTCACTATGTACCCAGACCTGCTTTGAACTTACCAATCTTCCTACCTCTGCTTCTGGGTGCTGACCTGACAAGGGTGAGACACTGTCCCTGGTCTCTTTCCTTTAGNGTGAATAAAATCCCCAGGTTAACTGGCAGATAAGAACCATGGCGTATACTTGTTTCACTTGATTGAACAGGTCCTAGAGAACACTCATTGGTGAACGTGGATGTTGATTCAGTGTGGGGTCTCTGTTTTTCTGGTCAAGATTGGTCNACTCAGCTTAGGTTACAGACTCTACCTGAGCAGACTCTCTTCTAATCGACATCCCTTGGGAAGGAGGCATTGATGAGCCAATGTGAGTTCAACTTGTCTGCTCTCACTTCTGGTTTTGAGACCCAGCATGCAGAAAGTAGAATAGCTTGAAAGATACACTAGAGCCAGAATCTACTGTGTGCCGTGATCTCAGGGAGTGATCCTAGGCAACCATGGGCTGTTCCATCATCTCTAATATGAGAGGAAGCGGGATTATGAGGGTTAATGGCTTCACCCACCTCTCAGGTTTTGTACATTGCTCCTGTGTGTGGCACATGTTAAAGGATGCCTGGGGTTCGTGTCATTATAATGCCTCTTCATCTTGTCTTTGCTTTTTTGTTTTTTTATTGAATGTTCTGAAGTCTTAGGTTATATACTTAATCATACCCAGTAATTTCTTCTCAGTCTATCCCCTTCATTTAGTTTCTTGTTTTTTTTTTTTTCCTGACTGGCCTGGAACTTGCTATGTAGGCCAGACTGGCTTTGAACTCTTAGAGGTCTGCCTGCCTCTGCCTCCTGAGTGCTGGGATTACAGTCATGCACCACCACCTTGCCATAATTTCTTTCATTTTAGCACATGCCTTCCCTCAGATCCCTCTGTGAGGGATAACCACTTTCACCTTGTTTGGGTCTTACCTTTAACAAAGAATTGTCCATGCTTTACCACTGTGTAAGGCCCCCTTTGACTACTTACTACTTATCCACCGTCTGACTCTGTCAATGGAATTGCTCCAGAGATACCACAGGTGAAGGTCATGACCTGTAAACCAAATGCTGTTCTTAGGTACATGACTGAAACACAAGCAAAATCTGCTGCCAACACAAACACAGAAAACTTCCAGTGTTTGGTGTGCCTGGCATCTCCAGAAGGTAATAGGCCTTGGCCATCCTGGGCCCTTGCTGTGCAAGATGCCAACATGTGGGAGCTCAAAGTTTACCCTGCCTCTCCACACCCTGGGAGCCTCCACCCTGCTTCAAGCTGGCCTTTCAGTTGCCTCTAACCTGGATCCTAGAGGCACTGGATCTTGTGACATCAACTTTAGAAGAAAACCCAAGTGTCCCAGAGGAAACAGCAACACCTTGTCATGTGAAGACCTAGCTTCAAGTTCTGCATTCCATCAGCTGTCTGAACATGCGTGGCCCCTTCATTCTCTTGTCTTTTATCTGGTGGTGGTAAAGAGAGGGTACTTAGGGAGCTCTCTCTCTATTGCTGTGACCATGGTCTGTGAAGTACAGCATAGACACTGGCTGANCTTGAGGCCCCCCTTATTTAATCACAGGGGGTTTCCTGCGAGTCATTGTTGTTGACTGGCATAAGATGGGGTGCCAGATCTTTCCCTTTCTTTTGAATCTCTAAGAGAACTTTTGCTCATGGTATTGGAAGTTAGGACGCTAGCCAGGACTCTGAGCCAGTCATGCTGTTTTCACCAAGAGGAGGAAATGCAAGGAAACGCAAAGCTTTGACTTTCTCTCTCTCTCTTGCTTCCTTTCTTGGTCAAAGGAAGAAGGCTCTTCCTACACGCTCACCACCATGCTGGCTTCCACTACAAAGAGCCTCACACACCTACCTGCAGCCCACGAAATGGCGCATCTCCAGGATAAATAAAGCCCATGATTTTTCCTATTAATCACAAACACACAGCCTCTCTTTCTATTGTTCTGTGCCTGGTTCACACCCTATATAATTTTCTTCTGTTCCTACAGTCCTGACATGCCTTAAGCTACAAGTGACATTGATTCAGTGGCTTTCAAAAAGGTACTATCTGTTCCCTGTGTCTCCAAGGAGCTCTCTGAGAGTTGCNGCAGTAGTGACTCAGGCCTTCAGAGAGCAGGGCACAGTGAGGTCACACGCCACCAGGGAAGGGATTTAGAACTCAGCAAATTCATGCACGTAGGGACTTGGGGAGAGAGGGGCTGAGTGTCTTCATTCCTGTGGCTGAGCTCAGAACACTNTTTGTGGAGTTCCACACTGGCTTGTGAACCCTGCCAGCCCCATCCTATGTCTACTCCGAGAGACCCTTTGAAGGGCCCCTTATGATGTAACAGGCTGGATTAGACACACACAGCCTTGAAGCATTCTTGGCCTAGCTATGGTCAGCAAAGAGGAGAATTTTGCTGACAAGTTTACAGAGATCTCACCAGCATAACTCACCAGCAACACACTACAGGAGTGTCCGATGATCCCGGGCTGCATGTGTTCCAGGATAGCTATGCATGTGGCCCAACATGGATGGAGATAACAACGCCACGTGATGTGTCAAAAGGCTGAACAACCATCATAAAAAAAAAAAGAAGTCCAGCTTTATGGGTGTGCTGAATGTAGATTTGTTCAATTAACAACAAATGTGGATGGAAAAAATTTAAATAATGTAGATGTGTCCAAAGCAAACAAGGAAGATTTTAAAGTTTAAAAGTACACAGAATTGTGTTAACATTCTAATCAAAGTGAATGCTGGCAACATCTCTTCAGAGACGTCAAAGCGTTTGAACCAGAGTCCCTCAATCCAAGCTTCTTTAAACATATTTAGAACTGGGCAACGATGCAGCCTGGAGAAGCTGTTGTTGATCATAGACACCTCTGTGCTTTATTCTGACCCTTGAAACACCCATGGACCTGTGAGATAAGAACAAAAATGTCCCCTGTTACTTTCAGCCAGAGGCCCTGTGATGAAACCTGCATTTTTTTCTTCCCCCAGCATTGGAGGCCATGTGCAGAGCTATAAGTATGATGGCCACCCAACCTACATTTAACTGTGACATTAAAAGGAATGAGCAAAAATGCCACATTTTTCAGGATTTATTTGTCACTGAAGTGTGACCATCTCCATTCTGACCAGCCCTGTCATATGTTTAAAGCAGAATAGACTTTCCCCCTGAAAAGTTAGTAATAAATCTATGACCAATTTTACAGCTACTGCCAAACAATTCAAACACCGGAAAATTCTGTTTATTTTCATTTCAGTAGTCGATGTGGAAAATTACTAGAAGCAATAATTTAATCTAATGAAGTGTCTCTGTGAGAGGTGGGAGTGGCTTCNAACAGACAATTCCCTGAAGAATATTCCCACCTTCTGACCCCTCAGATTTAGTTAGACCTCTTTCCTACTGTCCATGTTCATAAATTAGTGAGGAATATATGTTGGAAANGTAGTCATTGTGCTTCAGTGAAAAGGTCTTCCCTCCCATTCTTTCTTTCGCTTTGTTTCAAAATGCTGCAGGTGGCCAGCGAGGTGATTCAGCAGGTGAAGTGCCGGCTGTTCACACCTGTAACCTGAGCTCGATCCCAGCATTCCAGGGTGGAAGGAGAGAACTGAGTCCAGAAAGTTGCTCTCCTGCCTCCACACTCAGGCCATGGCACGTGTGTGACCCCACAACAAATCACACACACACACACACACACGTCCTGTCCCCCACCATACATATACAAACACCATACATATACAAACACACTCATAATAATAAATTAGGTTTCAATCAAAAATATGTACTTGAAGAGTTCAATAAGCTAATCAGGTGAGGGAAGTCAGAAACCTTGGGACTCACTAGTTGGCAGCTAAGATGGGGTTAAGGAAGAGAACAGCATGGGATGCTGAGGAACTGATCAGTGGCACCCTGGTTATATGCAGGGGTCTGAGGAAATAGTAAATGTACTGACTATAATGGGCTGCAGGTTTTCTGGGCACTGATAGGTACCATGGAGGTCCTGTAAGTTGATAATGAGAGTGGAAACTCCTATCTCCCAGTGTTGAAACCATATGTTTCTTTACTTAGATATACAAATACCAATTGTCTCAGTCCTCAGCAACATGCTGCCCAAGTCTATGGCCTGGAGCAATGGTCTATGCCACACAGAGGTGGACTTTCTGATGCCCAGACAATCAGGGATGTGCCTGCCAGGGTGCCTTGGAGAAATGGCTGCTTCCAGGTGGGGATAAGAAGAGTCTAAGTAGGGCTGGGTACATTTTTACCAGAAATTAATGTGTCCCAGGATGGTGGAACATGTGGAAAGGACATAGGCACCAAACAAAAGGCTCCTGGTGGTCAATCTTGGGTAATTTACCAACAAAATAAATGCCAGGAACAGATTATAACACATTGACTAAATAACAAGCCACACGGCATGCTGAATGCACCTAAATAAATAAATAGATTGACAAATATGTGGGAGAAAAGGTCAAAGATTTTGTAGTAGAATGCCGCCTGTCAAAAGTAGAAAGAAATGGAAAATCTCTACTCAGCAGCCTGACTATTAATAATTAATTCAGCTAAGACCCATCATCAGGCTCTAAAACTAATGGGTGAGCAATAGGGAAAGGTCAAGGAATTTGCCCGTTCTTGAGCTATTTCACAAGAGGCTTATCACAAAAGCACAAGGAAGTTTACAGGGAAGTAAGAAGACTGCTCAACCCTGGAGTCCTAACACAGCATCGTGGGCCACATTTGGGATGGGCCACGGAAAGGGCTTCTCCGTTTCATCCTTGTGGGCTTCCTGTGAGACATGAATAACCTCAATCTCGTNGTGAGAAAGTATCAGGTAAACCCAAATGGCAAGATGCTTCATCAGCCACTCTCTAAAATCTGTTGAGGTTGTGGAAACTAATGAAAGACTGGGGAAGGTAGGGATGTGGTAGCTGAGGGCAGCTTGTGTACCTGTGTGTGTGTGTGTGTGTGTGTGTGTGTGTGTAGGTATAGGTGTGTGTGTATATATAATCAGCACATCATACTTTCAGTTTCCATGTGTTTAGATTCAACAAGCCTTATATAAAAAATATACTGTGTATCTGTTTTAAACAAATAGAGTTTAGTTTTGTTGTCATTATCCTCTAAACAATAAGTNTAACAACTCTACAGCACTTATATTTTGTTAGGTGTTATGTGGGATTTCCAGTGTGTAGGAGGATGAGTGTCCATGTTATATAGATATCATAGCATTTTATATAAGAGACTTGACTATTCTTGGATTTTAGTATCCTCTAGGATCCTGAAACCAATTTCCTGGGGACACTAAGGACTGTCTATAGATATAGATAGATAGATATAGATATAGATATAGATATAGATATAGATATAGATATAAGAAGAGACAGTGACAAGAAATATGATGCAGTGTCAACTGGAGATCCACAAAGGGCGNATGNAGGTCTGCGTATAATTCTTATTACTTAAATCTTAATGTGTTTTCCACACAGAAAGCAGCCGTTCAGATCACTGAGATGATTGGTTCTTCATACCCTGCCTCTTTCTCTCAGGGTGTCTCACTAGCCCCTTGTGAGCCTGGGTTCAGGGAAGGGGGAGAAAAACAAATATGTCTCCATAGTGGGAAAATCTGAGAGAGAGAAGCCAGAGCATCAGAAACTCACTCCCTGGGAAGTGGTAGAGAAAGTCAGATTCTTGCTGTCATCGTGTGTGCAGTTCTCGCTGGCTCTAAAACACAGTCACCTTTACAGTGCTTGACTCTGCTCTCATCTCCCTCAGGCCACTACCTGCACTGGTGCCCCCTTCACCACTGACCCTGGATAACTTCCACTCTATAACAGTGGATTTTCCACTGTGCAGAGCTCTGCGCCTGGTCTGTGAAAACACGGCCCTAAGGTTTTTGTTTCTAACCAACGTTCAGTACACATTTCAGTCCATTTGGATCACCTCAAGGGAGCAGTACTGAGTACATGGATGGTGCTGTGCACTCACCACCAGAACCTTTTCATCCTCACAAACTGAAACCCTGAACTTGTTAAACACTGGCTCCCCGTTCCTCCTTTCCAGCTCACTGACTCCCCGTGAGTCACTCTCCATGAATTTGACCATTTTAGGTGCCTCATCTGAGTGGAACAATAGAAAACAAACACCAGCGTTCACCCATGATGCAGCGTTTGTCAGAATTTCCTTCCTTTTCAGGGTTGAGTAATGTTCCCCTGCACAGGTGCACCACATCTGGCTTCTCATTTGGCTCACCACTAGTGATACTCTGCTACCTCCTCTCACTAATGGTCTAATTCCCCTATGAGCATGGGTGACAACTCTCACCAGGAGACTTGTATTTGTTTACATTCCCATAGGCAGTGAGGAAGAGCTTTAAGGTTTTAACCTATATCTCCTTCTCCATCTCCTGTCAGCAGGCTCACACTGGAAGAGAGACCTGATGTTACTTGAAGCAACAGACCATAGGATATCTTTTGTATCCCCCTTCATGTAAATCCCCAGCGACCCTAGAGGAGCTGACTGCACAGTGTTGTGCTGTTGGAGGGAAATACAGTGAAGTTTTGATATGCAGCTAGAACCCCTTCACATGGATTCTACTTACATGTTCACGTTTGCATAGAAAGGGCTTCCAGATATGTGGGAGGTACTGCAAATGACATTTTTAAACTACACATAGCCTGGAGCACATGTGGGCTCCTTGAAGACATCTACATGTCTCTGACAAGAGAGCAGGCACTGAGAAATCTCCACCTTGTACACACACACCAGCAGGAGACCTTTAGTGCTCTAGCTATCATGATTGGCATTCTCTGATTCCAATGGTCAATGATCCTTCCACGACCCCCTGGACTTTGATGAGTTCAGNAGCGGGGCTCTCTTCTTGTCCATGCTGGGAAGTTAGCAGCCAGCAGGACTGTGAGCTGCAGCTGCCTACTTCTCTGTTGCCCAGGAATCCAAATTGGTGAACTACGATTTGGAAGATGTGTTGAGTCTCCCTTGACTCTCACAAATTTTACCTGTGTCTCGGGACCATAGGAAAGTTAGGTGGCACCTCGAGCTTTAATTCTTTAAATTGCTGGCCCCACTCTGAGCTCAGTATTTGTCACATTATGTGGAAGGCTGACCACCCCCTCCTGGGATGCTTCTTTCTACACCCTGGCTCAGTTCCTGCCTGGTCAACCCTCATGGTAGCATGAACTTTGAATCCCTAGCCCTCAGCTCCTCCAGAGGGACAGCTACTCTGTTGTCCCCTTGGCTTTTGCTCCGAAAAGGAAGCAGCCTTCTCTAAGCCCCTGGAGTCACAGCTCTTTCCTCATTACCTCTTGCCAGTTACCACCATGGACGTCTGGAAGAATGGAGAGAGTGGAAGAATGAGGAGAAGAGAGGTGCTTCCATGCCTGCTTCACTCACTCACTTCAAAGGCCTTGCTAATGAGCCTGCCTATTGTCTCAGCGCTGTCTGTTCCTGTGTTTTGCAATCCACACACTAGGGAGATCACAGAGAACCAAGGAGCCTTTCAGACAGGACAGGACAGCCCACCCTCCCCCTCGGAGGAATCAAAGAGGCAATTGTCAAGGGCAGATGACTGTGATCTGGCACATAGCTACCAGAACAGGTTCAGTGAAAGAAAGGAGCATTCACTGTTGGGAGGAGGCTAGGAGAAGGGGCTGTGGAATGCCATGCTACAAGAAACTGTTAAGACAGCTTCACACAGATGGCACAGCAGGAAATGGTATACATTCCTTTCCCAGATATGTCCCTACTCCCACCTCAGGCTGTAGACCAATGGTTGCCCTTTGCTGGTGTGGAGGGAGGAGTGGGTATTGACATTTGGAAATATCTAGGAACATTTTTGGTGGTTGTAATCAGGGTGGAGTGTTCCTGGCTTGTAATAGCGGGAGACCAGACATCTTGATAAATATTCTACAGTGCACAGGACAGACAGCTTTCTATGGGTAAGAACTACCTGGCTCAAATTGCCACTTGTTTCTGCTATGAGCATAATTAGAATATATATATAATATATAACATATATTACACATATATGATATATATACATATATAACATATAACATGTTACATATATATGTAAAATGCCACATATATAAAAATATGATACATACATATATGTATATATGTGTGTATATATGTATATATGACACACACATATATATATGTATATATATATATATGTCACTTGGCTCCTCATGTGACTTTAAGGAATGTGTTGTTGCTGTTATAATTTTTGGGGCATTTTATCTCATACCCATCATTTCCCTGCTCATACCAGGCATCTCACATCCTACTAAAGACTCATATGTGCCCTTTGGTTTTTTTCCCTTTTACTATCTTAGTGATGAAGGCTTCTTCTTCCATTTGATACCATATTTTCTTTCATCAGATTCTCCCAACAGAGAGCCAAGTTGTATTTACAGGTTGGACACCTGTGTTGAGGAGAACATTCAGATCAAAAGAGAGGACGTAAACAAAATATCACAAATGCTGAACCACAGCATGTAGTGAGAGCTTCTATGGCTCTCACTATTACCAGGGATGCTTTATGTTTCTGGTGCTGATGTGACATAATGATATATCTCCTCTTCATGGAAGGCCACCATGGGCAGGGAGATGATTCACTCTAATAAGAGTAGACTGTGGAGCAGAACAGAGGGAGCAGGTGATCACGATCACGCCATGATAGGTAACTGTGAACAATTACCTAAATTGGTATCAAGAGCATAAACTGTAAGGAAGACGCATTGTGAAACTCTGTACCAAGCTGGAGAAGCACTCATCTTTGGAGAATCACTCATCTTTGGAGAA
>LZPO01076061.1:37288-50482 GCA_001675575.1 Neotoma lepida | reverse complement strand
CACTCATCTTTGGAGAATCACTCATCTTTGGAGAAGCACTCATCTTTGGAGAATCACTCATCTTTGGCGGTTTGACTAAAAATGTCCCCCACAGGCTCATCTGCTTGAACACTTGGTCCTCGGTTATTGGAACTTTTTGGGAAGAATTAGGTGGCCTGGTTGGAGAAGGTGTGTCACTGGGGGTGGGCTTTGAGGTTTCCAAAGACTCACACCATTCCCAATGTGCTCCTTCTCTGCCTTCTGCTCGTGGATCAAGGTGTGAGCTCTCGGCTCCTGTTCCAATCACATATTGCTAAGCCTTCACTCCATCACCATTGACTAACCCCCTGAAACCTTAAGTCCAATTAAATGCTTTCCTTTATAAGTTGCCTTGGTCATGGTATCTTATCACAGCAATAAAAACTCTAACTAAATAAAAGTTGGTATCAGGGAGTGGCATATTGCTTCAACAAGCCTGACCATGGGACTTTTTTGGAGGAATGTGGAAGACTTTGAAAATCTGAACTGGAAAAGTGCTTGAAAGCTGTAAGCAGAGCGTAATGGGCCATTCTGGTAGGACCTTGGAAGACAGTAGTATGAGTGTCATGGACTGTGGAGGCTCAAGAGGCTTCAGAGGGAAGCAAGGGCTTTAAAACAACTGGATTAGAGGCCATTCCTGTGACATTCTGACAAAGAACCTGCTTGCTTGCCTTCTGCCCTTGTCCTAAGAATTTCCCTGAGGCCAAATATAATGTGATGGACTAATTTGTTTGATGGAGGAGATTTCAAGACAGGCCAATACTGACTCTGTCATGTGGTTATTAGTAATCACTTTTATGCAGGTCTACAATGAGAAAGAGCAAGTGGAGCAAAGAAATACAAAATGTACGGTTTAAAAAGAAAAGAAGTATCAGAAAATTTAATGTTGGAGCCAAGGCTTGTGCTGAAAGAGATAAGGAGACTGGGGAGGAGTTCTGATCTGAAATGGAATGGGTGCAAAGTGACTTCAGAGCAAGACCACACCCAGCTAAGCTTCCAACCTGTGAAAGGAAATGGCTTAAAGAATTCCATACTTCTAAAATTCTTTAATTTAGGATTAAAGCAACAAAAAAGGAAAGCTACTGCAAATGGAATTCAAGGGGGCCAGGCTCCATCCCAAGCAGGTAGCTGAACTTGTTAGCATTGGCCACATGGTCCTGACTTTAGAGTCACAAAGGGTGTAAGAGTAAAGGGGTCATAGAATCTTGTTATGTGGTTAAAAGGAGCCTCTGAGACCAGATGTTTGGCAAGGGAGTCCCTGCATGGTAGCCAAGAGAGGCTCTTGTATGAAGCTGTGAAAGTAAGGCCTAGATTATATTGGAGACCCCAAGATGTTGCAGATGCCAGAGTTGTGGGATGTCTACTGAGGAGAGTCACATATAGGAGGTAGAACCAGCCCAAGAGAGAGAAATGTGTTGCAGTCAGTAATGCTGGAAGGTTGGAGCCATCTAAGCCCTTTGATACCAGACATGGTGTAACAGGATTTGGAATTTGCCCTGCTAGGTTTCAGTCTTGCTTTGGTCCAGTATTCCCTCACTATGCCCCTTTTTGGAATGCTAATGTATATGTCTATTCTGTGCTATTGTATGTTGAAATTATGTAATTTTCTTTTTTTTTTTTTCATTATGCCCCCTTTCTCCCTTTCCAAATGGCAATGTATATTCCGTGCATTGTATGTTGGAAGTATGTCATTTGCTTTTTGATTTTACAAGGGGTTACAGTTAAGAGATGGCCTTGAGTCTCAGAAGACACTTTGGACTTTGAAACAGTGTTGAGACTGTGAAAGACTATGGGAACTGTTGAAGTTGGGCTAAATACATTTTGTATTTTGATATGACCCTGAGACTGTAGAGGTGAGGGAGTGGAATGTGGAGGTTTGAATGAGAAAGGCCCCCACAGGCTCATGTGTTTGAGTACTTGGTCCTCAGTTATTGAAACTGTTTGAAGGGACTAGGAGGTGTGGCCTTGTTAGAGAAGGTGTGTCACTAGGGGTGGGTTTTGAGGTCTCAGAAGACTCATGACATTTCCCAGTGTGTCTTCTGCCCACTACTTACAGATCAAGATGTGAGCTGTCATCTGCTGCTCTAGCCACCATTCCTTCCTTCTGTCCTCATGGACTCTAACCTCAGGAACCACAAGCTTTAAACTGTCTGTTCTAAGTTTTCTGGCCATAGCATCTTACCACAGACTTATGAGTGCTGTTTTCAAAGTCCTCAATTGTTTCCTTTTAACACTGATGTTCAAAACTCACAATGAATTTTAGAAGGCTGAAGAACCCAGGTCAAAGGCCAAGCAAGGCTGGCAAGCTTTGGGAGCCCAGTTGAGTCAAGTGGGATTCATGATAAATGTCTGCAAGAAAAAGTATGTTTGTACAGCCACCACTTACACTAAAAATGGGAACAGTAACATGTCTGTGAAAATGATCAGAAACCCAAGGCAATACCAAGTTCATATGAATGCCTGGGCCTTTCTCCCACAGGACTCCATGCTTTAATCATGATATGGCATAAGCCAATGAAGATAGCCAGAAATGGCTGACAAAACCCAGGGTAGTGTAAACCAGACCATCTGTATGTACATGAGGGTGCCCACCACTTTTTAGGCAGCACGAGGATGCTATGTCATGATGTGCACATAGCCTGTGACAGCAGTGAGAGACGCTGGGAAAATGAGAAAACACCCTTAGTGAGCAGAAGGCCTCATTTCTGCATGTCTTTTACTTTAACAGGTTTTGTGAAGACAGAGGACCACTAATCTGAGTATGCCATGTTGGCATCTGTGTCTGTCTACAGCTGTGTTTTTATAGCAATGGCTATGGCTATGATGCTGACTATATCTATGTCTATACCCCTGTTTATGTCTTTGACTATGGCTATGGTACTGTCTTCTGGTTATTTCTGTGGGACATGGCTACTGTGGTGACTATGTCCATGTGTACTGCTGTGGGTAGTCCACAGCTATGGTAATGGCTGCATCAGTGACCATTGCTATGTGGACAGCTATATTTATGGATGATACCTGGCTTTGGCAGTGGCTACATCAAAGCTAACGGCTCTATCTTCCTGTAAAACTTCCATAGAATTCAATCTGCTAGGAAAGCAAGTTAGGAAGCACCAACAGCAAAGGCACTGTGAAAGAAGTCTAGAGAAACCTGTGATGTTGTTGTGTCATGTAATTTAAAAATCTCAGAAACTAAGATGAATTTCATAGCAGTGCACAGGAAGAGGCTCAACTCCAGCTTGAGTAAAGCATTTCCCATCACCGAGTGTTTACACCATCTCATCAGGTGTGTTGGGAAGGTNTAGGCTGGAGAGTTTCTGGAGACAAACTCATCCTCAGGAAGGATGGGACAGGCAGTGCAGCTGTCCACTGGTAACCAAGCCCCTCCCTCCTGGGGAGGGAAAGTGGCTCTGATCACACTCTCATGTGGGAAGAACACATAGGGCCACCATCAGCAAGCCCTGGGCCTCAGTTTCCAGCCTTGTGGAAAGAGGAGCTGAAGACTGAAGATGAGTTAACTGTTTATGACTCCACATCTGGAGCTCAGTGACTAAAGGTGTATGTGGAACCCAGATGTTGCTGACAAAGAAGGACCAGTGAGTGCATTGGTGTTTCTGCTCCAGAGGCATGGCAGCTACCAGAGCATTGGGTGTAAACATCCCTGGCTCATTTGTCAGTGTTACCCCAACAGTGGACTCTGCTGGGGTGTTATCTTCCAAAACTCTTATTGCCAGATTTTCTTATGGCTGGATTGTATCCCTTCCGAAAATTCATGTGTTGAGTGCCTTACCTCCAGCACCTAAAAATGTGATTGCGTTGGATATTAGTGTCCTTAAGGGGTTGTTACAGTAAGGTGAGTTCACTTGGGTGTGTGTTCATCTAACTTCACTGATGTCCTTGTAAGAAGTGGACGAGTACAGTGCAAGACTGGAGTAAAGCCAAATGGGAATCAAGGAGATGCCATTGGCAAGTCAAGGAGAGAGAAACTGGAGAAACCAGCCCTGCCCATGCCTTCACCTCTGACATCCATCTTCTAGCTCNGTGAGGTAAGCCACCCCTGCTTAAGCCTGACCCAGATGTGGATAAGAAGAGAGTGGGTTAGGAGGGCATCAGAGGCCTCTACTACAATAGTTGGGTGTGGTCAAGCAACACTGAGGGCAGACATTCTGCAGGGAGAGTAAAGCCAGCAGAGCTCAGTTATCATTCAAAGTGTCACTTATCAACAGACAAGTTCTAGGAAATTAATCATTAGCTGACATCATCATCCTATAACCATCACAAGGATTAGCACAAACCCAGGTGGCCCAACCTGCCACACACCTCGGCTGTGCAGCACAATCTCAATCAGTGTGAACCTCTGTTTGCAACTATGGTCAGTGCGAGCCGGTAAGAACTCACTGAATGCAAAAGCCCTGAGAATGTGTACAGCGGGAGCATCTTTTATACCAGCCCTCATGGAAACCAAGCTTGGCACTCCTTTCATTTTCTCCTTCTCGCCTATGCTCTGTATTTATGAAGTTAAGGAGTTCTAGATTGTTTTCTTTACAGTTCCCTACATGTTTGTTCTGTCTCCTGGCTATCCATGTTCACCGTGCCTGTTTAGCCCTTATCATCTCTCTTAGTCTTCCCCTCCGAAAATCCCTCCTCCACGGCCCACTAAGAGCCAACACACCTCACCCGTCTTGTCCCTACAGAGAATCTTCTCTACCCTTTCCATTTCTTGGCCNTTCTCTGCTCTGACATCTTAGTTCTCTCTGTCTCCCAGGACTCAAGGCTTGGAACTAATCGGACTGAGTGTCCATAGCAACAACTGTTCTTACTACTTCTTTGATACAAAAATGTGCTTCATGAGGATTAGGGAATCTCTGTTTAAGGTCCTTATCTGATTTGTAAAGGTCTTTGTTGTGTAACTTTTTCTGGGGAGGCACAAATAAACATCTGTTTGTTCCAGATAGGGCACTGATGACAAAGAAATGATCCCACTCAAGTCTAGTTTGGCAAACCAATGGATATCAGGGCCACTAACAAGAGCATGGGTAAAGCACAGGAGCCTCTCAGGCAGCGTCATCACCAAAAGCTCACCCAGTGTGGGGATGACTTGTGAATCCCTGGAGCTCCTTGCACAACTTGCAGGCAGCTCCTCTGAAGAGACTTCTTTTTCTTAGAAACTGCTCACTGATCATGTAACCTGGGGGAGGGGCCAGATGAGTCCTGTAATTTTCATGAGCTTCCTGAGTCTCACGAGCTTCCTTCCTTGGTTCCTCCAGGAGGGCATGAGAAACCAGAGAGATGACAGTCTTCCNAGTGATTTTCACTCAGTCTTCACTGCAGCTAATGTTTAGGTGAAGAACATTAAAAAAAATAAAACCTTAGCCTGAGCTATAACCTCTGAATACAAATTTCTAAAAACTGAGCCCCAGAGTTACCATTTATTTTAAATCACTTTAGCAACATGGAAGCCCCATGTGATCTGGTTTGTTCTTTGTTGAATCTTTAGAATCAAAGGCAGAGCTCAGCAAGGGGATCAATATCAATGTGTTACTAGATTTTTTAAATGCAATTGTGCATGTCCTGGAGATGGAGAACATAGGTAAATCTAAGTTTTCATGTAGTAATGAGCACTGGATTTCATTAAAAATTCCCAGGTGTTTTCTTTTTATGCAAGTTTGAATGATACTTTACTCTTTGAGTATGAAGCCCAGAAGTTCAATCTGCTCACATGGCAGGCACCCAATGCCCACTGTCCCTCCAAGCACCAACATTTTCTTTCATAGTCTCTCAGTTTTAATAGTAACACGTAGAAGTTTATTTTCCCATGGTTTTGGGAAAGGAAGATCAATCCTTGTCTGTTCTCCTGTAATTCTCCTATTGTGAACTATCTCCTGCAAAGATTCCAAGAGTGTCAAAAACATCCACTATCCTTAAGGTTTCCATTGCTGTAACAAAATATGCATGGCTGGGAACCTTATAAAGAAAAACAGTTTGTTTAGCTCACACGTGGAGTGGCTGGGGATGCAAGGCTGGGTACTCTGGGCTCATCTTCTGACAGGAGCTTATGGGAACTGGGATCACAANANGAGGGACTGTGAAGGGGAAGCAAATGGGGAGGGAGTCAAGGCCCAGTTCAGAGTAAGGCCCATTCCTTTGAACCAACTTGCCCTTCTGGGTGCTAACTAGGATTTCACGAGAACTGCTTTATAGTTATCAGTGTCCCAGGCATCTCCCATTGGGTCTCCCACTTCTTAAAGTTTCCCCTAGACCCAACACCAACAGGATAGGGATCAAGCCACCAACACATCAGGGACATGCTCAAAGCACATCCAACCACAACACTCAACGTTAAGAACAGTAACACTAGCAATGCATTGATGTCTATTTTTGTAGCAAACACAACCCAAAAGATGCTGCATGAATCACTGTAGATAGTAAAAGACCTGAGGTGTAAATTGGTGTCGCTATTTCATGGTAGGGAACTAAGGTTCTATGAGGCAGTCAAAGTGCAGGTAAATGCCAGAGTCACTAGACTTACTCTCAGGTAATAAGGAGTCCCACAGAATATGGAATGGAATGGTACTTGCTAACAATTAATGCTGGTCAATAGGTACCAGAGCCTGGGATGAGACTCCTGGGGTCTGGGGCAAAGAGAAGGTTGATGTTATTCATCAGATTCTAAACTGACTTNGGCAGATCCTAACAAAAAGGCAGAGTGTGGAAATGCATGGAGCGCTTCCTTCTGGTATCCTGAACATGAGTTCATGTCTGTCCTTAGCAGCAATATCTCCAACCACACCTCCCCACCGCCCAAGCTGCCGGGACAACAGGAAGCAGATGACAAAACATTTGTCCCTCAGTCCATGAGGTGGCCTGCTGTGACATCCCTAGATCTCCAGGAAAGGTCAAACAAAGCTTAAGAAGCCCCTGGAGTTGAACATCTGAGCATCGAAGTCACAGGGAACTTGTCTCTTTGAAAGTGAGGGAAGTTTAATTATTTTGGAAACCTGGCCGGTATCAGGATGTGAGTGTGTTTTCTTTCTTTTGTGCTTGTGGAGCAAGCAAGGGGGAAAGGATGGGTTTGAAGGAGGGAGGAAGAGCCATTGCTATTCTGGTGCATGACAGCAAACAACACTGAGATGCGAAAGAGTCTTTCCTCAAACTGCTCAGGAGAGATGAGAGTGGTGGAGGCCTTGGGATGTGGCTAGGAGCAGACAGAGGGCATGGTGACTGATTTTCCCCCTAGCTCTCTCTACTGAATAGGGGCAACAGAGAGAGCTGGAGAAGCTAGATGAAAACAGCAGTGTAATCAGGAAGTGGTTCCTGATACTAGAAGGAATGTTCATGATCAAGTTGGCCCACAAAAGGCAGAAGTGAAAATTTATTGTAATGTCTTATGAGACTATCAAAATTGTAACCAAAGAGTTAACAAGTTGAGTTAACTCCTCCCCTTCTGAGAGGAAATGGTAATGAATTGAAAGGGAATTTGAATGTGCTGAGGGAGGTATAGAAGGTATTCATCCCTTAGGAGGTGCTCCTGACTCTCCTCCCCCAACAGAGACCTGCCTGAAAGAACACCAGGTTCCCATTGACCAATGAAAAGCTGAGAACAGAAGATGCTAGCACTCTGTTTTCGTTTGACCCCTTCAATATTCCTTCAGTTCTCCACAGATTGCACGGTTACAAGGAAAAGAGAGTTAAAGATTACAGAAAGCGTTCCAGCTCACCAAGAGAGGGAACACTTGTGAAACGATACCACGAGTGCCACGCCACTCGGTTTGCAGCTCAAATGGGAAAGAAATGCACACTTTGAATTTACTCATGGAGATCAAAGACTTCATTAAATCCCATTCTGATTAAGAGAAGAGCATACTGACTGCAAGATTCTGATGGGAATCTGTAACTGGCAAGGCTTCCCAGGGAATCCCATGAGTGCAACTGGCAGAAGACAGTGTGAGCTGACCAGAAAGTAGGGCAGAGTTCCAGGAGGGGCAGTATGGAACCCCCTGACTCAAGTGCAGGCAGCACAGAGCATATCATGTGTTCACAGATAAATGCAGTGATTAATGAGGAGAGTGGTAAGACAACCCAATAGAAATGCCAGCCAAACATTGTACGGCCATCCCCAAATCCTAAGTCTTCACCATGTACCTTGTATATTTAGAATTAAAGCAGAGGATGTTCCCAGAGCACTGTTTCTCAACCTTCCTAACGCTGCAACCCTTAATACAGTTCCTCATTTTGTGGTGACCCCGACCACAAAATTATATCGTTGTTATTTCATAAGTGTAATCTTGCTACTGTTATGAATCATAATGTAAATACCTGATAATATAGGATATCTGATANGTGACCCCTGTGAAAGAGTCATTCAACCACCCAAGGGGTTGCGACCCTCCAGTTGAGAACCACTGTCCTAGAGTTACTCAGGCTAGTATCGTGGATTATAAAAAAGCCAGACACCGGCTTCTAAAAGTATTCTTGAACAGATGCCCTCTCACCCAGCAACAGCAGATAGTGTGGCCCTGCAATGTCATTAGCAGAGAGCATCTAGTGTCTGTGCCTATATCCGGGGGGCTCTGGTCAAGGAAGGTCTTGGGAGTGCATCTACCAGCAGCTTGTCCAGGCACTGGGTGGGAAGATACCTCTCTCTGGCTGAGACAGCCACTGTCCTGTTTCCCCAGCCAGATGAAGCTTGGATACTGTGTGTCCTGGAGCACTGCAAGGGCTCTGGAGAGGTCAGCTTTACCTAATCCCCTCTGGGGATCCAGCAGACAGCTGAGGACAGTGAATCTACTTTAAATCAGTGTCACTTATTTCCTTGGGTTTTAGTGTGGGAAAGTTAGTAAACTTCAGAAACAGAAAAGTCAAATGGATCATCTCTAAAACAACAAATTAAAATTCCTAGAATTGCTCACAGATCATCTTATCTGAGGTTTTGATCATGACAACTCTTTCTAGTCCCACTCTTTAAGATTTGTTTATATATGCGTGTGTCACATGGATGCCTTCAAGTACCTGCATGCACATACCCCTAGAAGCCAGGCAATGACATCAGAACCCCTGAAGCTGGAGTCACATTGTAAGCTACCTGCTGTGGGTACTGGGAACTGAACTCCAGTCCTCTGTAATAGCAGCAAGTCCTCTCAACTGCTGAGCCATCTCTCCAGCCCCACTGTTTCCCTGAACTCATTAGAAACAGTTACTCAGAACCTGTAACACACTGTCCTCAAAACAAAAACAAAAACAAAAACCAAAGCTGCAAACAGTGATTAAGCTTCAGACTCTGTCTTATTCAGTGTTCTATCGCTGTGAAGAGACACCATGACCACAGCAACTCTTATAAAGGAAAACATTTAGCTGGGGCCGGCTTACACTTTCAGTAGTTCAGTCCGTTATCATCATGGCGGGGGCATGCCTGCATGCAGGCAGACAGACATGGAGATGGGCATGGTAGCTGAGAGTTCTAAATCCATCTCCACAGGCAGCAGGAAGATAGAGCCACTGGGCCTGGCTTAGACTTTTGAAACCTTGAACCCACACACTTCCTCCAACAAGGCCACATCTACTTCAACAAGGCCACATCTCCTAATCCTTCTCAAGTAGAACCACCACCTGGTGACTAACCATTTACATATATGATCTTATGGGGTGCCATTCTTATTCAAACCACCACAGATTCATCCACTGAATCTTGCCTGATGCACCAAGTAATTGACGTTGAGTGTGGTAGCATTGTTTATCCAANCCAGGCTCTAGCACAAAATGGGCACTTATAAGTACACAACCCTTTTCTCTTCCCCATTCAGTTGCCATACTCTTCAGTTCATACGTATTGACTTTGACTATGTGGCAGGTACTTTGATTGAGTCTCCTAATTTCTCCCAAATCTTGCAATATTCTTCCATTTTCATAGTTGGGATACCCGTTTTTTTTGTTTGTTTGTTTTGTTTTTTTGTTTTGTTTTGTTTTTTTTCCTGACATAAAAGGACTAGAGTTCCAGCATGTGATGCTGATTCCTTCAGTAAAAATAAGGACATTACCCAGTTCCCTTGGGGACCTGGACACCTTACCTACCCGTGGAAGAAGGACTTGAGGCCATTCTCTCCATGAGGCCCAGCTTCAGAGGCTGGGAAAGCCAGCACCCAAAAAGAGAGAAGCAAAAATAGCTGTAAGCTAGATGTGGAAAAGTTGGACTGGTACCCACCATGGGAGGTGGAGTTAGAGCTCTGATCTTCCTCAGTGTAACACTATCTATTCACTGACTGGTTTTTCTGCTGTCATATAATTCCAAATTAATGAATAGTAACTTGGAATTATTCTGAGGAAAATATACTATTTTTATTTTGGGAATTACAAGCAATTCTTGAAGGCCTTCAAAAATTGTATTTTTACCCCTATTAAATGTGTGAAGATGCCCATAGGAGACTCAGGTCTAAATATCCACCAGGTCTATGGTCCCTGGGACTGTCTAATGACAGCCTCAGGCAGGTACCAATCACCCTTACTTTACATCTCTTCCTTCCCATTGTCCCTTCAACAAAACCAAAGCCTAGAGCCTGGCAAGCAGAACAGAGAGCTAAAGAAGAAACAAGACACCAGCCCTCACCATCATGGGACACTATCAAAGGCCCGGGCTGTGGTTACCAGGGAGATCAGTGAAGGTGCTGTCTGCAGTGAACACTGTTGTCCTGGTTGGCTTCGNGTTTATTCTTAAGGACTTGGTNGGATTTTCTGTTACCAAGGACCAGCAAACCATGGAGGTGGGCCTACTTTTCATCCAGGAGCAGGAGAGGGCTACTTTCAATCCTCATTGAGCTAGCCTTAAAATGATACTAGAAGGTGGGGGGGGGCTATTTTTTTTTTATGGCTGTACATCTAAGCTTTGTTTTTATTGATCAACTGCACAGCTAGCAAAATGTTTCCTTTGTCTTTTGACTTCACAGACGATTGCTTCATGCAGGAGACAAGACCCATTTGATATAGCCCATGCAAGCTTACATTTGCTCCTGGGCAGTGGGCCAACCCTGTCTCTGAGTACCTTTCTCCCTGACCTTTCTCCCTGGCTTGAGTCCCCCCTAGGTGAGGCAGATGTGGTCCCCTCCTTCTTGTCTATAAAGGGGCATCTTGTCATATAGTTAGGCCTGACTTTTGCTTCATATATTTAAATCCCAACCCTTTGCTCCACTGGACTTCAACTGCCCTGCTCCGTGTGAGGGAAATCACAGACACTGCTATTCTGTGTGTCAAAGGAGGTTTGTTTATCTTACTTACAGAGTCAACAGACCTGTGACTTCCTGCCAAGAACTGCATTCTATAACAAGAAAGCCAGGCTGATAAAAGCAATTGTTCTGGAAAAATATGCTAGCAATGCACCTGCATGTACCTCCTCTTCCCTGTCAAGAGGCCACCTGGTGTTCAGTGGCAGGGAGGTTTGGGGTACAGGTGACTGTATTGCTCAGAAGCCAGGCATNGAAACTGTAGAGTGAACACAGACACATTGGATACACATAGGATACACATTGTGTATCCTAGAGAAGTGTTGCAGGCTGTCCCAGGACCTGAGACCTAACAATGGCAACGTCACCCAGGAGGGTCTCCAACTGCAGTTCCAAGCAAGATAGCACTTGGGTTGCAGATCAGTTGTCTCCTGGGAACACTTGGCATTTTGCTCAGAGCAACAGACCACTCTGCTTTCACAGGATTCCGAGCTAGCCAAGGAAACACCTGGAGCTGCTAAGGTTGGAGTTCCATTCTCATTCCTGCAGAGCCTGGCTTGTCCCTTGGGGATCACTCTGGAATCAGTTGCTCTTCCTTCCCAGGAGGACATCAGCGGAGGGAGGGAAATTTGCTGTTGCTTTATTCATGGCATGTTCTACATCTGNTGNTTGGTAAGACTTAAAAGGACTTAATGAGGTCATCGAGGTTCTAGTCACACTTCAGTCAAGCGATACTAGTTTGTTTTGTATGACATTAGGAATGGGAGTCACAGTGCTCAGAGGACAGCATGCTCAGCTTTTATTTATTGTTTAGCAAGCAGGCTAGTGTTGCCTGGTGGTGGTGGCATACATCTTTAATCCCAGCACCCGGGAGGCATANGCAGGCAAATTTCTGAGATTAGAGCCAGCCTGGTCTACAAAGCAAGTTCCAGGACAGCCTGGACTACACGGAGAAACTCTGTCTCAAAAAAACAAAAGAAAACAAACAGGAGAAGGGGAAGGNGAGGACTTGAGTTTCAGGCTTCCTTTCTGCCACATTCCATGCTCCTTTCCAATCTTCTTCCCCACGCAAGGTGCACGTCTTAACTCACTACTGGAACACACNTGACACGTCTCCAGATAATTATATGAAGAAAGGAAGAGACAGGGACTGACCAGAGTCTGTCTGAGTGACATAAACCCATTCCCTTATTGCACACACAGAGAGCTGCAGAGAAGGAGGAGAGCCAGTCACAGCTAGGACCATTGATTACAGGGGGGAGTAAGAAGATGCCGCAGAGATAAATGCTTCCCATAAGAGACCAAATACCAACNANCCACAGGAAAGAACTGATCAAAGTGTGGTGGCATCGCCCAGCCTGTGGACTGGCCTGAGAACAAGACTGAGACCAAATCAAAGGCTCACCTGCTGAGGTACACATGTTCCCACATGGAAACCAGGAAAAACTCCACCAACTCAAAATCACCATAGCTTATGTGTACTCAACACATATTTCATATTTTTTCAAACAGCGAAGATTTTGGAAAAAAATGCATGAATGNCTTTTTGTTTGTAGGTCCCATGGTCCTACATTCTTGTTCATTAGAATATCTTGGGCCTTTGTAGCCACATACTAGCCTCTTTCCTGACAACGTTGACCCAGGTCTGGGATTATAGAGGCTTTTAGACCTATTTAGACCTATCAGCTTAAGAAAACGTCAGCATTTTACCCAAGCTCCACCTCCTATTGCTTTCAGTCAAGATACTAATCCTTGGCAGAGTCACAGCTTGGGGTCAACCCCTTCTTAGAATCTGAGGATGCAACTCTCAGGTCTGGCCCCACCACCTTCTAAGAAGTTAGAGGAAATCATCACCATTTTACTATGATGACCAACTCTGAGGTCAAAAGTCACCATAAAAGCAAACAGACCCCAAACCACAATACCAGGGCCCAGGCAACACAGCCAAAAACGTCACAAAGAGCTA
>LZPO01076060.1:137383-151996 GCA_001675575.1 Neotoma lepida | reverse complement strand
TTCTCCTCTGGGGAAAGTGTGGTATGTAGAGAATTGACAACCATTTACTTTTTGCCCCTGTAGATGAATGTGTTTATCTGAGGTGACTGTGGAGATCTATCATGGAGACAGGGTTCAAGAGCAGAACAGACTCAAGGCTTTCTCCAGTCACTTTTTAAAACAAAGATCAATTTCTCATCTGGAAGTAAAGGTATAATCATAAGCAATAGCAAAACAATGTATGAAGAACCGGAACTTTAAAATGTTCAGTGTTACAGATCAAACTGAGAACTCAAATAGGCCAGGCAAGCAATCTGTCAATGAGCTGCATCCTCCAGTACTGGTCTGTCCGCTGTGTAAAGCTTAGCTGTGTATGGTAAGGATTGTAATTTCTCACTCATACCAAAAGCTAAACAACATCTGATTGCCCTCATGCCAAAGCCTAACACGGTCATGTCTTGATAAAATGCCAGAGGAATAGATATGACTCAAATGCTTGCAAGTTGTTTGAGTTCTGTGTGTAATGATTTGCCTAGTCAAATCATGCTCCTTCCTTTTCATACTTGTTGGAGGACTTAACAGCTCACAAGAGGTCTCTATTTGCCTTCTAAAGATTGTGCTTTCTCTATAGAAAAACATTTCTCTATAGCATTCTAACTGGTAGTTGTAATAAAACCTCACAATAAAGGCTTGGGATGGTATCTGAAATGCTTCTCTACACTTCTGACCTGGATAACAGAATCAATACGCTTTAGAAAACCCACTGAGATCCTATAAATTAATTCTTAACCTTTCACACATGAAGAAATGAGATCCAAAAGGAATGAGCACCAGCCAATCATGACAGAGCAGCGTCCCTTCATCCCATACCTTTGCCCTGCATCCAGCCTCAGCCTGACCCAGGTAACAGGCAACTTCAACTACAAAGGCGCTCCTCAGAAGCCGAGGATGCTTTACTCACAGCACTTTTTCTTCATTTATGTCCCATCTATTTAATGAGTGGCTTTCAATGTGCAAGCAGGGTCCTGGTCTATGGTCCATTTTACCAACAGGAGAAAGGGTGAAGACCAGAGGTGGAGGAGAACAGGGTAAGCATGGATGGAGTTATCAGTAGTTGAGAACACAAGGTAACAGAGATAATGAAAACCCTACTTAGAAATAGGAAAGAGAGGAGACATTTGGAAAGTACTTTTGACTCAGTATCTAGAAACAATCCATATTTAAAGCAATGATTTTAGTTCACTAAATTTTTGTTTGTAAATACCTGTTAAGTGTCCACTCATAGTTTTGTCATGGCTATTGAACAACTGCCTGTATTTCAGTCTTGATGACTGAGGCACAGCCCATTCTGCTGCTGGAGGGGCACTGCGGGGAAAGAGGAAGGAGAGAGGGTGACACAGTGTAAGATAAGGCTTGCTGAGGCTCAAGAACTTGTCTAACGATCTCAGGTTAGCAGGGTTTCCTTTTTCCTCCTGGTAGCACTGGGGTCAAACCCAGGGCCCCTGCAGCAGGCAAAGGTCCCCACTCAGGCACACTCGCAGTGCTTCTACATTTCTTAAGTTACAAACATCCTACAAAAGAGGTAAATTAGGGGCTGGAGAGATGGCTCAGCAGTTAAGAGTGCTTGCTTCTGGAGGACTCAAGTTTAGTCCCCAGCACCCAAGTCATGCAGCTCACACGACCTGTGACTCAGCTCAGGGGCTCCAACATCAGCTTCTGGATTCTGCAGGCATCTGCACACATATGGCATACATACACACAGAGAGAAATCTTTAAAGAATTAACTAAACTAATTTCTACACATAATTTAATAATCTAAATGTTCCAAATACATGAAAAATATACTGGGAACTGAGGCATTATATATATATACTGCCCAGGTTTTCCTAAGGATTCAGGAATTTCCCCTTTAGTTAAAAAACAATGCTGGCAATCGCCTTTTAAAAAGTACACTTCAAAATACTTACCTCTCTACAGCAAAATACGGACTCCTTTCTTTTTTGATTTTAATATCAATTTAATAAATATCCATTTGAGGTGTGTGTACATGTGTGTGTATGTGCAAGAGAGAGGGAATGCACACATGCCATGGCACGTGTTGTAGAGGCCAGAGGACAACCTGCAGGAGTTGGTTTTCTCTGTCCACTCTGTGTGTCCTGGGAATTGAACCTAGGTCCTCAGGTTTGGAGGCAAGCACTCTCACCCACTGGGCCCATTTCTTATCCTGCTGGGAGGTTTCAATTCTAGCCAATGGAAAACCTCCCAGAGAGGAAACAGGATATGCCCAGGGTCCTGGCTAATCAGTGGAGTGGTCACGGACAAAGCTCCACTTTCTTGACTGTAATCCAACACTGATGTCTCCTGGCCAACATGCTTCAACACTGACCTGAGGAAACCCTGTGAACAGTGAGTCTGGGCAATTCCTCCTGCAGATGACACAGCCTACACAAGCATCACACTGATACACACAGTTTGTAAGGTCCAATGTCTAAGTTAAGTCACTGAAACCCAAAGGAGACAGACAGGGTGGCATTCCACGAGAAGGGTGGATGACAAGGTTCCATATGAGTCTCCTTCCATGCTTACAGGGATTCAGTCACACACACCAAATCAAGATTTTAACCACACACTGCAGTCTTAGTTATTATTTATTAACATATATAGTGTCCATGTACTTATACATACTATGCAAACAAAGTTCTTAAGCATCAACTATCAACACTTGAAAAGTAACAAATTCACCTTCTTTAATTCCTTAAGTTTTGTAATGAAAACACTTACCACAATGGATTCTGCCGTGAGTACTTCTGCAACACTTCTCTCATTTTGTCTAATATTTTGCTGATTCCAACTCCTGCCTATTTATTAAAGGTAACAACTATCGTGCTCCTGCACTGCAAAGATAAAGGGTGCTGCACACAGACGCTCACCAGATTATACTTATCAAGCCTTCTACCACATTCCTCAGAGTGTAAGCAGACTGAAAACTTACGGAGCATGTTACCTGAAAGGCAGCTCCATCACAGAGAAAACACAACTTCACATTGCTGGAAAGATCACTACCCACATGGAAAAACAACTGTCTGAAAGCATTAATATTTGCTAACCATCAATAACAGTCACCCGAATGTTATAAAGCAATTCTAAGGCAGAATTTAACATTATGTAAGAAAAATTAAAACCACAAACTTCAGCCTGAGATAGGGAGGAAATTTAATATAAAGATGAGCTTAAATCTCAACCCTAGAAAAAAAAGGGGGAGGTAAAAGAAACATACACAAGATATTAGGAAACTATGGTTGGTCACATATAAGCAACGAGATTACAGAGCTTCTCTCAGAACTGAGCCTCATATATAATTATTGTGAACACTAGTCTGAATGGCTCCTTTTATTAAAATTGGTGTTTACTACTATTGTACTATTAAGACAGATTATGAGATTATGACAGTACTAAAAGCAAGCCCAACTTTGGTTCAAATCTCATAAAAAATTAATAAGCTTTTAAATGATTAATACAAGATCATTAATTGGCTTTTCTAGCTCCCCAGAGTCTGTTCTAGTCTACCCCATTCTATTTCTGGTGCCGGTGGTAAATGCTGTTCCTCGAATGTGCTGGGCAAGCTCTCTACCACTGGGCAGCACATCCAACCTGTACTACTGTATTTTTGCTTAAAAAGATTAGGGAAATGGCATATTCTTGACTTTTCATCTATGCAGTAAATAAATGATAAATTCTAATAGCATTATGCAAAATTTATTTAAAAGACATTAGCATTCTACAAAATTAAACAAGGTGAAAATAAAGGAGAGGCTGAAGAGACGGCTCAGTGGTTTAAAGCACTTGCTGCTCTTGTAGAGGATGCAGATTTGATTTCCAGCACCCATTGGTGGTTCACAACCCTATGGAACTTCAGTTCCAGAGGATCCAACCGTCTCTGCTGACCTCCGTGGGCACCAGGGGTGTGGTGCACATACATACATGTACATACATGCAGGCAAAACATTAAGCCCATAAAATGAATCTTTAAAAAAAAATTAAGATGAACAAAATTCATTTAAAGGGAATTAAATAATGCCTTACTGACTTTTCCATTAAAAACAAGCAGTCTTACCTGGCTACATCAAATGATTGTGCCTTCTGTAATTTAGTGTTTAATTGTGACCCTGGACCAGATCTGCTGAAGGAAGAACTCTTTGGCAATGTGGCTGCTGTAAAAATAGAATATTGAGTAATTTTAAGTCTATAAAAATAAGAAATTTTTCTTATTGAAAACATTTAAACACTGAGTCATAAAATCTAAAGCAGTGACAAGCCTTTTTCTTTAGTGTGGAGTCACAGCTGTGATGTCTCATGCCTAGATTTACTTGTCCTGCTGAGAGCCCCTGACTGAGCTGTAACTCTGACATCCATAGCATTTTCTGCCCGGAGGCGGTGGCGCCCACCTTTAATCCCAGCACTCAGAGGCAGGTGGATCTCTTGAGTTCAAGGCCAGCCTGGTCTACAGATTGAGTTCCAGGACAGCCAGGACTGTTACACAGAGGAACCTTATCTCAAAAAACCAAAAAAAAAGGCATTTTCTTACTATCAAAGGAGCTAAATTATTAGTTCCAGATGTAGCAGCCAAGAAGTCACAGGCTGCCCAGTCTTGGCCAGGTAACTGATGCTAGGGAGGGACAGATTTGTGTGACTCTCATTTGACTGATGAGACCCTACCCATGCCCTCCATCCCTCAAACCTTGCCTAGTGTCATGTACCACTTGCCAGAGCACAAAAGGAAACAAGACAGAGTGTGTGGATTCCCTCTTCCACTGGAACAGCTGCACGAACCCGTCAGCAGCTATCACAGCAGCAGTCACTCACAGGAAGGACTGCACAGGACTAAACTAACAGAGGCTCAGTAGATTCCTTCTCTCACTTGAAACACACACCTACATAAGTGCAGGTCACCTCAGAAACAGCAATAGTGACACAAATATAATGCTAAAACTTACACTGTTTACACTACTGAATTTCCTCAGATACGCTCAGACAGCTTTTTAAAAGATTTCCAAATTGCTATAAATTCATTATGATTTGTTAGACCAGTCTATCTTTATCTACAGCTGATGCTTTCTTTTAATTATAGGAAAAGACTTTGAATAAAGTCTCATGATGAAATTAAACCAAGAACAAAAATAACTAATCCTTTCTTTCAATTAAGCAAGCATTTAATATTGTAAGCTTAATATATCTGGCCATGTAATTGACTTTCTTCCCCATTCGGCCCAGTTCACTCTACTACAGGTCTGCTGTGGGCACGTACCAGGATGAGCAAACGCAGGCAGAGGCTGGATGACGGGAGGCGTCCCGTTAGCCATGGGAGGCACTGCTGCTGGAGGAACAGAAGATACTAAGGGTGGAGACATTCCAACAACGGGGATGGAGCCCATTGGCACTGGAGCAACAGCTGTAAGTGGGGGCATGCTAGCAATTCCTCCTATACCTAGAAGAAAAAAGTCCCAGCAAAGCTCAGCCAGTCACATGGTAACATTCAGCAACATTTAACTCAGTACTGCTGGAGGAAGAAAGCCTTGTCCCAGATGCAGTATATTCATCCCCACATAAGACAGTTACAGGGCTGAGAGTACAGCTCGCTTGCTTGGCTTACACACACAACTATGGCTTCAACACTCAGCACTGCACAAAGAAAATTCTTTAAGTTTCAACACACACACCCTCAGGTTAAACAGTCGGAGAAGACAAAAGCTTATGTCAAGAATCACAAGGCCCTTGAGTTCTCTTACTCGTGTGGTCACGGTTAGTCTTTACAGTTTCCTCTATAAGCCACACTATTCTTTTGGGGAACAACAACGAAAGGACTATACACTCAGCTTGAAGACGGACTCATCAGGATGAGGCTCAGTAAGAAAAGCAAGAGGGTCAGAGATGAAGCTCAGTTAGTAGTGTTTTTCTGGTCTACAGGAGTCTTGGGTTCAACCCCCAGGACCACACAAATCATGTGTGGAAGCACTTGCTTGTAATCCCAGAAGTCTAGAGAACTGTAGCCTCTGATCCAGAGGAGAGTTGTAAATTCAAGGTCACCCTTAGCTACATAGAGAGTTTAAGGCTAGCCTGGGCTACAGAAGACTGTTTGAAACAACAACGACAACAACCAGTAATGGGAAGAGATTGAAAGGCAACAAATGTACTGTATAGACTTTGGGTCTCATTAATTTTTGTGTGATGGTTTTATTTGTAAGTTCTTCAAAAAAAAAATTTTCCAAAAAATTTAAAAAGAAAAAAATAATAAAGATACCAAAAATATAAGGGAGTAATAAACTAGCCCATTTTACCTGCCTCTTCAATATATACCACACCTAAAAGTAACCAAATAGTCACTGAGAGAAGTATCTCTTTATAAATATGTTCTAACCAATAAAAGAATATTGGGGCTAGAACAAATGCTGTTATCTTTATATTTGTCTCCACTTTAACAGCTTCATGATTTTCCTAAGGTAAAATATTCTTGTAAAGTATAGCCAAGAGTGGTGCACATGCCTATAATCCTAGCACTTGGTAGTAGAGGCAGGAGGAGCAGGGGTTTGAGCCCAGTCTGAGCACATGAGACACTGCTTTAAAAAATATATTAACTAAGTATCTATCTATCATTACTCAGCTCACTACTGAAGCTCAAAGGGTCCTCCTCTGGGCAAGGTGGTCTCTCCAGGCTGGCTCTGTTGCTGCTCTACTGTTCTGTGGCAGCTTCCTAACTGACCATTATCAGAGAACACACCTTCTAAGTTCATCACAGATATGTCATACTTCAGGTCTAGAACCAGATATTTTCTTTTTCCCAAGCAATTCTGGTTTCCTATAGCAGGAAATGCTATGTCCACAATCTGGGGGTGCCACGGTTGCTGGGATCAACCATTGTTTTTAAACCTTTTCAGTGGAGAGAGGACAGAGAAGGGAGGTAGGTAGATAAACAGACAGAATGGATGGATAAGTGAATAGTGAGGACTGGCATACTCCTGAGACCTGGCAAGCTGGCCAAAGTCTGTCTGAGCTCCATCTGAAAATCACTTTTTCAGGACACTAAAAACCCCTGGTTCATTCTACCCTGAGAATCCTGACTATGTCACTCAACTTTCTTTTACAACAATGCACTGCTGTCAGCGCCTGAAACTAATCTAGTTCCCTCACAAACTACGTGATTTCTTTTTCTGCATGCTCAAGTAATATTTAAAGTGGAATTTATCTTAGTATTGGTCTTTTCAGGGTTAGTACTATCAGACATGCTCTTTCAAACCTTCTATTTCAACATAATGGTCCTGAATTCCTTTTACAGTTTGTTTTGTTCCCTGGCGGGAGATTTTTCATGAATTCCACCCAACTTTTTAAAATTTCAGTAATCTGTCAGTTCCTTTTTATATCTATGGCTTCATTTTCTTCTAATTTTAAAAAAGGTTTTTATTTCTCTTTAGAATAGTATCTCTGAAGTTGCTTCTAGCTTCGTCTTTGTTTCTAGAATAAAGGTTCATTGTCCATTCTTTGCTGAGTCCTGCCATCTCGCTTCTGGGATGTTTAAATCCTGGTTTAGCTGGTGTCTGAAGTCCTGTATCATGTCCATGGCATCCTGTGGCTTGTGTGAACCGATGGTATCATCGCTTGCAGGGGTGGAGGAACCTCAGCTGTACCGTGTTTTTCTAATAATAACTCAGTGTAGGATGACTGGCTCAAACCTTTCTGTTGCTTATTTGTATTGAGTCCTGTTTTCTGGAATTTCCGGTCTCTGCTCCACGCCCCCCACTTTCTTCAGCATTTCCTTCCCATGTCTCTCATTCTGCTCCCATTTACCTAACCTTGGGATGGGCTTGCTCCCAGAAAGGGTCTTGGTGAGCTGGGGTTTTGGGTTACCTGTTCTGTTTGTTTGTAGTGCCAGAGATCAAACCTGGGACCCCATACAAGATGAGTCAGTTTGAGTAGGGGTTGTGGAAACCAGACTGCCCCAGGTCTTTCAGGCCTTCTTCAGGGGCACTCGATGCACAGTGCTCTGACTGGCTGGATCCAGTTTCTTAGGAATGTCTACCATTACTTTATTGCTTCCCTTTCTTACCTACATCAGACAGAGGGTTTTCTTCCTTCTGCCTCTGCACTGTGGCAGACTTACACGCTTCTATATTGCTTGTATTTCTTTCTCCAGCTTTCCATGTGTATGCTCTGTGGAAAGTGTGAGTACATGTGTGTTTGCAAGCGAGTAGAGGTGAATCATTATCCACTTTCTTGAGGCAGGGCTGTTTGCTGCAGCAGGCGCTTGCCAAATCCCTCCTGGCAGTCAGCTTGCCCTGGAGCCACCTCTCCCTCCGTGTGCTGGGATTACAGTTGCCATAACACCTGTTCAACTTTAAAGTGGGTTCTGGGGGCTCCACTCCTGCCCTCACACACATGCATTCCTCACTAAACTCCCTCCCTCCCCCTTGTATATCTTTTTTCTAATAGTGAACATGACTTCTGTACTTTTTAAATGGGGCTCTCTCAGCCCTCAAGAAGCTGGAGCAGGACCAGGAGTTGGATGCCAGCCCTGGTGACATAGTATGTTCCAGAGGAGCCTGGACTACCAACTAAGATCTTTTCTCAAAAAATACAACACAGTTATTGTCCCTAGGTGACAGGACAGTAATTTTCAAGTTCTCAATTCTTGCATTTTTCAATTGGTATCCATTACTATACAATGAGAAAAACTAGCAACCCCCTACATGGGGGGGCAGGGGATGAATCCAGTGCCTCGAGCATGCTAACCATATGTTTTATTACTGAGCTACACGCCAAGTGCAGCTCGTCATTTGGAAAAACAAAACTAACAATGTTTATAGGTACTGAAAGTATAACAAACGGAAGGAATTTCCAACCTGGGTATAAGTTTCCTATTCACAGACATCTAGAGGATTGGTTTATAGTCCACACCCACCATCAACACTTACAGCTCACTGAAGCACATTAATTTTATGTCTTATGTGTAGACACGTATCACACTGCTTCAGTTGCAGATACCTGATGGTTGTATAAATGGCACCAACCATGCTAAAACAACCGTCTAAGTCCTTCAGGACTTTCAAAAGGATGACACTGGCCAACTTCCAAGATACCTCATCTCTGGAACTACAAATTCTTCATCTTAAAACAAGGAAAGTAACCTTGAAAGTAATGCTGGGAAAGAAAATCTTAAATAATATGTCAAAATTGTTACTAAAATCACCAACTTTAGAAAAGCATCATTTAAGTCTCCAAATGTTAAACTCTTCTGTCAGAGTTTTTCCAGGCTGGCCTTGAGTCCGCAATCCTGTCTTAGCCTTGGAAGCTGGTATTACAAGCCTGTGCCACCTTCCCAGCTCATGTATTGCTCTAGCCCTATTGCAGAGCTGAGATAGGAGACCTGCCTAGGGCGGCAAGATCCAGGGCCTGATTCCCAGCATGAAAAGCCAACTGCAGAGACTCCCTCCTCTCCTCAAGTGAGTGCACTCTGTTTGTCTGTTGAGACAGGGTCTTTGTGTATCTCTGAATGGCCCAGAACTCACTATACAGGCCAGGCTGGCCTTGACCTTACAGCAATCCTCCTGCCTCTGCCTCCCAAGTGCTGGGATTGTTGGCTAAGGAATGATTTTCTAGTTAAATATTTTTATTGGATGCCATCACTTCCTATGGTGCTTCTTCTTAATTCTTGGAATTTTCCTGCACCACTGGGCCTTCCCTCTCTAGACAGTGCTGGAGCATCTCAGCTGACCGTCAAGCCCTCCTCTGGCCCCCATGCAGGCACTGGTTCCAAACACTCACATGGTAAAGGTCACTGAGATGCCCACAAGTCAAGTTCAATCACCACTTTCCTCCGCTATTCTTGCCTCATCTCTTGGGAACAATGACTCAAGGGGTAGCTCACTCCATTCTCTTTGAAACCCTTTCCTGGTCCTAGACAGCATTGCCTCTTCATGCCCCTCAGTCCTCATTTGCAGTGCCTTCCCTTTACTCCAGCTTCCAATGGAGCACCACACCAAGATTTGTCCCACGTGCTCTCACTACACTCTCCACCTAAGACACCGGACCTCCCTGGTACTGGGCTACGTTCCCAACCCATCTATCTCACTTATGATGACCTGATGACAAGCCTCTTTTACTCCTCTCCAAAACAAAGCGTACAAGGCTAATATGAGCTGGCGAGTACCACCATCCAAATCTAAATCATTACTCCCACTGAGCTGAGAGTGGAACTAGAAATATGGGGCAAGATTGGCTCTTTTGAGTAAACTTGATGGATATCTGTATTTTTAACTTCTCTTATGCCTTCATGGTTTATTTATTTTCCTGAAATCAGTTTAGTGAAAATGTTTATGTGATGAGAACCAGGTGAGATGACCCAGGCTGAGGCTGGCAATGCAAGGATTCCCTTTGTAGCAGTGTAAGCTATATAAATGTAAGACACTAAGCAGTGAGCCCAGAAATGCCTCAAAAAGAACAGCAATGTTGATAAAACTAAAAATCACAGAGCAGAAAAAGAGAAAAGAAATTAAGTAACAAAGAAATTGCACACAATTTAGGGGAAAAAGAAGAAATGGGGGCATCATTGTTCAATGGATCCTTTCTCCACACTGCAGTCTCTTTTTGGAAGAGTCCAAAAGAAGACCAAACATGCCTTAACAAAAATTAGCTGCAAGTACCTTCAAGGGTTCAGTGCAAGGTTCACTTGCATAGGCTAGCTAACTACAAACACAAAGGCAAATGGGTCCGTCATGTGCTGTTATTACACTGTTCCCATGTGCTCCTCCTAGTCTTTGCTCATGCATAGCTTTGTGTTTCTTCTCATAGACCCTTGTCCTACTAACCCAAAGATGTCCGCAAGCTCACAACATCCTCTTAGAAAAACTAGCTTTGTAGCCAAAGTCCCCAAAAGAAAGACAATATATAGTATTATGATTTGAATTTGTAATGTCTCTCCTAGACTGTTTTGAATGTTTATTAGTGCTATGTTGAAAGGTTTTTGAACCTTTAGGTGCACTATGCAAGCTTCCAAAGGAGGGAAACAACCAACAGTCCTACCTCGCTATGACACCCACAAACCACAACAATGATGAATGTTGGCACAATACACAGGGTGCAGTAGTGGCACACATACCTTGGTGTTAACCAATAACTCTCTAATTTATACCCACTCAACAAGAGAGAAATCTTGCCAACTACCAAGGGCTAGTGAAGTTATGGATCTTGGAGAAGGACCTACAACTGCCACTTTACTAAACCAGCATAATCCCTAACTACATTTTAAATACTTGTTCTTATACCCTCAGATAAGGGTAGTCTTCATCCTCATCAAGGAAACTTCTCTATGCAACAGAGGGAGACCATTATAGAAAACTATAACCAATCAAAATGCAGAGTTGTGGAGCCCAGGCCAGATCCATCTACAATACAGCTCCAGCACTTAAGGTTCAGGGATCATTGCAGAAGAGACAGTGGAAAGATTGTAAGAGTCAAAGGATCAGGGAGTTTGCCATGAAAGTGTCTACAGGAAATGTCAGAAGATATATCCACGAAGTCTCTCCAACATGACTGCCTGAACGTGAGCTGAACAAGGACAGTAACAGTAGACATACTACAATGGAAGGTGGGGGGGGGGGAATCAACCCTACATAAAAACCTATAGGCAACTAAGGAATGCAGAGAGTAGGAGAAGGGTCTTCCCCAGGGAAGAGGATACCAATTGGTTATCCAGTGGTCAGCCCTGAAAACATACATACAAGTAATATTATACAGACTGACCAGATTGTATTTACATATTTAGGAATACATATACACACTTAACAACAATTAATGAATTTGAAAGAGAGTAAGGAAGGGTGTATGAGAGGGTTTGGAGGAAGGAAAGGGAAGGGGGAAATGCCAGGAGACAGCGCTCGCTGCTGCAGCCAGAGTGCAGGCATGTTCCTTAAACCCAGAGAGTGAACCTCTTCTTTACCCTTGAGGTCAATGTGGACAGCACTATCTTTCTGAAAGCTTTTTTTTTTTTTTTTTTTTTTTAAAGATAAAACTACCCAAGAATTTTACTATTTCTGAGGGGAGAAAGGGGGAAATACCCATTTCTAAAACATATAACAAAATATAGGAACCGACTCGTTTTCAGACTTACCAAATGCTGGTGCACTAGAAATAGCAACTGGCTGCTGCTTCATGACAGGGGGAAGTGTAGAGGGGAGCTGATATCCTTGTAGCTTCAGTTTGATAAGCTTCATAGCGATGGAAAACTCCACTTGATCCATTCTTCCATCGTTATTCATGTCAGCTAGTGCCCTGCAAACCAGCAGCACAGGCTCAAGACAACTGTGACTACAAAAGAATCTTTCTCAATACCACTTCCTCAGGCACAGACAAAATAACTGGCTCCTGTACCCCTACGGAGAACAAAAAAAGTGAAACGTCTTTACCAAGCTACGGGGTTTGGGGTGAATGGGGAATAAGAGCCAGCACATTTTATGTGACTATATGGTATCTTACACTCTGTTATTCTTTACCTACAGAGACACAGAGGAACTTTCAGCCTGAATTTGAAGACTTCTTACTTTTTAAGAGATTTCATTTTAATAAAAAATATTCTAAAATTAGATAGGGGTGGAGGTGACACAAGTCTACAAACCACTGAATTATACAGGGTAATTTCAAAAGGTAAATTTGTTACATGAATTATGTTGTAATTAAATGTTATTAAAATGGATCTGGAAACAGTGCTATTTCCAGAGATGGCAAGTTAAATTCCACTTCCTCTGTGGTGTCCTACATCCATGGGAGACGGTGTGGCATGCTATCCTATTCTGGGACACTACTATACTATGGAAGTTCTTCAAGTTAACTGTTTTTAGAACCCTGCCCTGCACATTCATTATTGAAGCTGTGCTTGGGAGTGTGCTTGCTATTTCAAAACAATCCTCAAGCATCCTTGGCCCAAGTGTGATTTGTAATGAGTTTTCCAAGAGTACTTTCTCTCGTGGAAAAGGACGCAAAAGGCAGTGAAAGGTTTAGATTTGCACCCAGGTTACACTACCCAACCCAACTGTGCATACTCATGGTAACATGAAAAACACCTTTTGGGCTTCCACAGAAGAAAACATGCAGCATAACAAAAAGCATGTCCTGCAATAAAATTAAAGCTCTCTAAAAGTGATCAGATTGCAGAAGTCAGCAATTATTAGGAAAGTAAAGATCATCAAGCTGGAAGGAGCTCCATGGCAGCTGGGGTAGGAGCTCGGGTCCTCCTGCAGGTGTGACCCACACAAACCACGAGTTCTCTGCTCTCACTTTCCTTATGCTTCCTGCTCGTTCGAATTTATTGTTCTGCAAACTGCTTGCTCTCGCCTTTGCCAACTTTCCTGGTGGATCAAACTTCTTTTTCTTGTCAGTTTAGAAGCATTCACTATATACTAACTATTTAGCTGCAGATAGGTGAGTTTTAAAATTTTAGCCTACTGATTTTGTGTGGATCTTCACTGCGTAGAAATTATACACCGTATACACAAAATATTTATTTTATCAGCTTTTAAGTTTTCACTGTGACTCCATGAGGGAGGTGTTATTCCATGATCACACTGTACTTCTTCCAGCCGCATACTATACTTCCAATCAATCAACTTCGACAGATCTCTGCTCTCTACTCACTGAGCTGATATGCTCTCAGTGTTCTTATGAAGTGAGACATTTCCAGATCAGCTTTCCTGAAACAACCAGATCAATGTGCCATGATCTGGTCTCAGGAGCTCAACGGCATGCTCTGCTTTTCCTTTTTAAGGACATTGTTTTCGGGATTGGAGAGGGTTAAGCTGGTCAAAAGCTTGCAGCATAAGCATGAGGACCTGGACGCCCAGCACACATAAAAGGTATGCATGCTTGTAAAAAGTAGATAAGGTATGGTGGTGTATACTTGGATTCTCTTGCAGGGAAGTGGAGGCAGACAGATCCACCCCAGGACTTGCTGACCCCTGATCTTAGCCTCACTGGGGAGCCCCAGACCCTAGTCAAAGACAAAACGCAGAGGCTAAAGAGATGGCTCAGTTCTTAAGATTGCTGGCTGCTCTTGCAGAGGACTCCGGTTCACTTCCCAGCACCCACAGGGCTGCTAACAATGATCTGTTTATAGTTCTTGGGGGAATCTGAAGCCCTCTTTCTGGCTTATTCATGTACTACACACATGTTACATGATATACTTATAAACATGCAGGCAAAACAGTCACAGATAAAAACTTAAAAAAAAAGAAAAAGAAAAAGCTCAGGACACAGGTTGACCTGTAACTCTAGTTCCAAGGAACATGATAACCTCTTCTGGACTCCAAGAGCACCCCACACACATGTGGCACACATTCACACCAACATACACACACACACACACACATAGTAAAATAAAACAAGGTGGACAGTTCCTAAGAAACAGCACCTGAAGTTTACCTCTGGCTTCTACACACACAGACGCACATGTGCACCCATGTGTACACACACAGACACACACACAGACACAGACACACACACACACAGACATACACACACAGAGACACACACGCACACACAGACACACACACACACAGACATACACACACACAGACACACACACACAGACACACA
>LZPO01076060.1:124571-137288 GCA_001675575.1 Neotoma lepida | reverse complement strand
ACACACACACACACACACACACAGACACACACACAGACAAACACAGACACACACAGAGACACACAGACACACACACACACACACACACACACGTTAGCTTGTTTTCTTCTGTACTGGATATACACAATAGTTTACTCAGTGAGGAAAATAATACTTATGTCTTTCAATTTCTTCCATTTCCTTTAATAAGACACTATTTTCTTTCTACATCACACTTTCTTCATGCAACTCATGAAATTTTATTGTTAAATATATATATGGCATTTTATCATTTTTACTGACTTGTAAGTAGTGTATTTCCCTAATTTCTATTTTGAGGTGTTTATTATGAAGTCAGGTGTATTGCACTGGCCTGTAACCCCAGCTCTCAGGAAACAGGCAGGAGGATCAAGAGATCCAGACCATCTTTGCCACATCAAAAGACGCTGACTCAAACCCACGCACAAACTCTTAAGTCATTCATGCTACATTTAATTATCTTACTAAATTTCTAAGCATATAAATAATATAATAACCTAAGTAGAAAAACAAAGGGCACGACCTTTCTTTTCCAGTATTTCTAACAATCTTTAGCACCGGTCTTTTCGCCTGTTAAGACACTAGTGAAAGCATTTGCACTTAGTTCGGAGTGTAGAGAAATGGAGTCAGTACTTCACCGGTTAGAACGATTCTTAGTAGTGACTTTTGCCATCATTCCACTGCCCAAGGCTTCTGGCAAAAAGAAAACCCTTTGGCTCTGTAACTTCAGCAAAGTGTTTTTAACAGGCTCAGCCATTTTACATGCTTTACAGGGAGAAAGGTTCTGTCCACAGCAACATGCATACTTTATGTTTAAATAAAGAACCAAACAGATGCCCACCCTCTACTACTTCTCCTGAAAAACATTGGTGGAAACTGGAAATATTCCAGTGAAATTCATGGGTTAAGGGAGAAAAGACTTTTTAATAAGAGTTTAATTAGAATAATTTGGTGCTTCTAAATCCCTTTCCACTTCCTTGGGCAAGGAGAAAGAAACCAGTAAGGCACCTAGCACAGTTCTAACATCTACAGTTCTCAAAAGGATTTTTTTCCTCAATTAACAAAACTTAACTATTGAAACTCCCTAGCAACAGAGAACTCAAAGGAAGTTCTGGAAGTACTGTAACTCTACAAAGCTCAGCCCTCTACCCTTTCCCTCCCGGCACCCAACACAGCAGAACCCAGCTGCTTTTCTACAGCAGAACTGTCATTCCACTGCCCAAGGCTTCGGGCAAAAAGAAAACACTTTGGCTTGGTCAACTGTAGTTACTTCTCCAGTGAACTTTGTACTAATTCCTCCCAAAGTCAGTGAGTCTGGACAATATTAACACCAAATCTGTAAAACTTAAGTGGTAAAAGTGTAAGCTAAATCCAGAAAGCAACTGTTGCACACTGACTCTGGAAACCGGCTTTGAAATAAATCAGAGATTAGCCACGTATCAGAAGTGGTGCCTAACAAGAGGAAGCAGGGTGAGGAAGAAGCAGAGATGTCAGATGGTGGCTGCGTGATAAATGTTGCCTATAGTCTCTGGCATTTGAATGTTTGGTCTCCAGATCGCAGCCCTGTTTGGGGAGGCTTAGGAGGTGTGGCCTTGCTGGAGGAAGTGTGTCACTGGGGATGGGCTTTGAGGTTGCAAAGACTCCTCTATGTGGTCTCTGTTTCTTGCTTGTGGTTAGATATGTGCCCTCAGCTGTGCCTGATGCCATGTCTAGTGCTGGCTGCCAGGCTTCCCCAATGCAACAGTGACAGATGGGCTCTTATTGTCAGCACAAAATACACCCTTACTTCTCTAAGTTGCTTTGTCATGGTTTTTATCGCAGAAAAGGAACTAAAAAGTAACTATTACACTAACGGTATACTTTTCTTATTTGATTTATACAAATGAAACAAATTATACACCACTCTCACACACTGTTGGTGGGGAAATTACTATAACTCCAAGTGGCAAGGAAACCACATAATCATTTATTTAGAATGAGCAACTGCATGCTTATGAATTGACTCTGAAGATACATTTTCAACAACGTAAAAACACATGGCTAAGAGTTGTTCATCACAGAATTTTCTGTAATCACTACATTATCAGTAATCACAATACACAGCAAACAACCTAACATGGAAACACAGGAGGCTGGGTAGAAGCACTGCAGCACGCCTGATACCATGTTAATGAGAAGACGGAGTGATAAGAGGTTTCCAGGATATATTAAGTGAGTGAGAAAAAAAGGTGGGTTTATAGCTGACCCTTCATAAGGAAGAGGAAATAAACTACACACAAACAGGAAACATTCTATGTTCTGTGCCTGCTTTTTATCACAATAATAACGAAAATAGTAGTAAGAAACAGTGATGTAAGTGGGAACATGGAACGAAGATCAGGCTGGGAGGACTTCCCAGCACACCCTGCATACACTGCTGCTGTCAGAACCTTGTTAATGCCACCTGCAGACATGTCACAGGCTAGCCAGCTGCCATTTGGTGCCCCCTAAACTAAAAGTAAGGCCAAGTAATAAGGAAAATTAAACCAGTCTGGTCACTCTTTCATTAAAACAGTTAACTGTGGGTGCACTTGCTATGGTGTGAGCACTAGAAATTAAAGACAGACAAGTCTTTGTCTTCTTGTTTAGACCAAGTCAGATTAGTGTGAGTGGTGCCAGAGAGAAGGGCTGGTTTTGTGTTTCAGTGGCAAAGCCCTTTGTCCAGCATACTCAAGACCCTGGGATGAAGGCCCACCACCCAGAAGTGGAGCTGAGACAGGAAGAGGGGCTCTGTGGGCAAGGGAACCACTCTGGACAAATTCAAAGAGCACCTTTTTGTAGGATGACAAGACACTGAGCAGTTATGTGGGTTCTACAACTGCAGAAAGAAAACCAATACACTGGTTATGAGGCAAGGAGAGACCTGTTCCTGTGAGGAACACAGGGGTCAGCTTCTGGAGGAGATACTGCGGAAGACAGTGAGCAAAGATAAGAAGTAAGAGGAGGTAAAACACAGCAAGAGCAGGATCATACTGGACTTGGACATTCAGTGATGGCTTTGGGTTTTAGTCTCAACGGAGGGTTTTAATTAATTAATTGATTATATTGTGTATGAGTATTTGTCTATATGTATACGTGTACCATGCGCCTGGTTGCTGCCCTCAGAGGTCAGCACTGGATCCCCTGCAACTGGAGTTACAAACAGTTGTGAGCCATTATGTGAGTGCTGGGAATTGAACCCAGGCCCTCTGGAAGAGCGGCAAGTGCTCTTAACCACTGAGCCATCTTCTCTCCACCCACCTAATGGAGAGTTTTAAATGTCTGTTTCCAGAGGGGCAGGGGTTCATTTCTAAGGCTGATCTCATGTAGCCCGGGCTGGCCTTAAACTCTGGAGCCTCCTGTTTTTCTACCTTCAAAATGCTTTGATTATAAGCACGAGCCATCATGTCCAGTGTGGTTTTTACTTTTGAAAAATAGATGTATTTTATTGTCAACTGTGTGTGCACATGAGTACTAGCATCCTTGGAGCCAGAGGTGTCAAGATTCCTTGGAGCTAGAATTACAGGCAGCTGTGAACAGTCTAATGTGGGTGCTGGGAACTGAACCTCAGGGCCTCTGCACAATCTCTGAAAAGCAGTTTGAAATGTCATGAAATGAGACCTGCTAAGATGATGGGCTAAGAGGAGCAAGCTGCCTTTGAGTCTCAGCTCCTCCAAAACCCATTTACTTAAGGGCTCACAGCGGTACTTAAGCTCTTCAGCCTCAGTTTTAACAATTGTCATGAATAACAGCTTTTCCAATCTCATATTCATGTGTTTCCCTGGACGGACTCTGCCACAGGTGATCCCTGTGGCACTGATCTGAGAAGGAAGAGACTTGTGTCTGTAGAGGCTCACTGTTCTGTCTCCTGTCTCCCAGATGTTCTTGGCTGCAGAGCTAATGAGCCGACTATCTCAGAAGCCGTTGTGGTGTTTTGTAGATGCTGCATTCCAGTTAACTGGTTCCTGGACTCGTGAACTATAACCCATTCAGACTTCGGGACTGCTTGTCTCTCCAGTAGGATTTCCAGGGAAGACTATGAGTAGGGAAAGCTAAATTCTCTGAAAGAGTGAGGTTGGAGTGTGTAATGCCAGATTAAAACAATGGCTGAGGATGACATAGCTCCTAGAAATCATCCTCCCAGGAAGGAGGGGGAAGGAAATTGGCAGACACTGTTTTGGCAACTAAAATGTTTACAATTATTTCCACCTCACCCTGGTGTTAAGAAGAAGAGGGCAGAGACAAAGGACAGAGGCCTGTAATCTCTGCTGCTTAGGAAGCTGAAGAAGGAAGACTGAAGTTCAAGCTGTGGGCAACTTAAGCAGGACTCGGCATCAAAATATAAGACAGGGTTTTTCTATGCGTAGCCCTGGCTGGCCTGGAACTCACAGAGACCCACCTGCTTCTGCCTCCCAAAAGCTAGGATTAAAGGCGTGCGCCACCACCCAGCCAAAATAAAATTTTAGAAGGTGGGGGGAGGGTACACAGGGATACATACTTGGGCAGTATGCCTCCAAGGCAGGAAAGTTTTTGGTATTTTGTTTGCTTTTGTCCTGGAGTTGGAGTCCCATGCTATAGCTCACACTAGCCTCTAACTCATGATCCACTGGTTTTCTCTCAAGTGTCAGGGCTACAGCCCTGTGATAGTATGCCTGGTGCTAAGATGCTTCATGAATGAACCTTCAGAAGTTGGTGGTACCATCAGATAAGCACATGTCATCAGGGCTACAGCCCTGTGATAGTATGCCTGGTGCTAACATGCTTCATGAATGAACCTTCAGAAGTTGGTGGTACCATCAGATAAGCACATGTCAGTGGAGAAGCCCTGGAAAGCAGGTTCTAGAGACAGCCTCAACGGAGGCAACAGCACCACACACCAGGCTGCAACCTGAAAGAAGCATGTAACATCCAAACAGGTGCCACCCAAAGTGTATCTCGATTCCAACACGTAACGCAGCGGACACAGCCCTTAGGTCTGTTTGCCATGGACTTCCTGCACACGCGGTTCCTCTCTCTCTGAGCCTTTTACTTCTCTAGTTCAATGGACCAGCGGTTAGGACTGGAATGGCACCATGGGAGCAAGCTCACGAGTGAAGGAAAGAGACTGGCTGCCAAAATGCTGACGACCAGGAGAAAAGACGGCAGACAACCAAACACAGCCCAGGACTCTGGCATCGTTAGTTTTCAATCTGAATATATCTGATACAACAGTGCACGTGTTACATGCCCCAGTAATCAGCTGGAAAGTGCAGTTGTCCAGTCTCTGACGCTAAGACCTACCTTTTTGGGTTTTGTTTTGATGGCCTATGATATTATGTGTCAAGCCACACGTTAAATCCTTCATGTCTAGTTGTTCTGCTAATCCACTCAACTTTATAAAAAGAAAATACAAACATGCCAATTAACTAGATTAAAAACCAAGATCAAAAATGGCAAATATATGTTCCCAACAGCCGAGACAGGATTACATTTTCTGTGCCTTTATTTACATCAAGTGCTCTCCATAACACCAACACACTCAGGAAATGGAGTTACAGTCCTGGTAAGAGCCAGAGGAAAATGTGGCTTTCTTACAGGTCAGTATAATTCAGCATTGCTCCCCAGAGCTGGGAACCTGGAACACAAAACTCTGACAGCCTGTGTTACTCCTGCTCTTGAGCAAACTCCTATTTGTGACAAACGTCACCGCTTACTTTGCATTGGTCACGCATCGCATTGTACGAAGCATCAGTTAGTTCTAGCTACTACTAATTCTCAGAGTGAAAGATAAAGAATAATTCCACTGGAAAGGAAGAAATGGGGGGCATTCAAATAAGTGTGAATGATATGCATGAAGCCAAAACCAATAGTGGGAAACTACCCAAATTCAGACGGTTCAGCCACAATTGAATGTTGTGCACAGCACTGCCACTCAAATGGCGGCATTTGCAAAAGTAGTCTCTGGGAAGAAGTGACAGGATGTTCCAGGCTAGACCTGCACGCTCTTTCTACATAAGAAACTGCATTTCCAAACAAATGGAGCATGACAGTGTTTTAGTTTACATTCTGCTTATACAAAATTCCAACTTACCATATTTGTGCTAAGACAGGCTGAGGTAAGCCAGATTGAAAGAAAAAGTTCCTTGCTTGATCACCTGTAAAGTAAGTGGGAAAGGTTTCAGGAGAAACAAGAGCAGCAGTGGACAGAAATCCTCTTACAGCAAAACTATAACATTATTTAGGAGGCTGGTTATCCTGAGAACACCAATGACCCCACGGGAAAGGTCAGAGGTCTCTGATAATTAATCCATTACAAACACCTGACTCAACACTTGCTGGAATTGATCCTCTACCCAAGGCTGTGGTTAAACAAGGTGAGCTCCCCAAACCGCCTCAGGCTGTGCTGCTGAGAGGTGCTGGAGATTTTAGGAGGTGGGGCCTGGTGAAAAGTCTTAGGTCATCAGCCTCAGTCCTGAACTGAACCGGCATGCTAATATAAGCCTTTCTGTTTTAACACCTGATTTACAGGCTATTTTGTTACAATAAGGGTAACACATAACACAGAGGACTCCTTAGTTAACAACTCTATAAAAACCTTTCACTCTGAATATCGATACTGTTGATACTAACAAAGAACCCGCAACAATGAAAAAAGTCCTGCCAATCAGTAAACTGGAGATCTATCATAAAACAAATACAAAAACACCTCCTAGGAAACGCAGATTCCCACTTCCTGCGGGGAACTGCTGAATGGTGACCAAATAGCCAAGGTCACAGAAAGGCAGGAAAGGACTTTAAGAGACAGCAATAAAATCCTTGGAAAGTGTTTGATGTCTGCTGCTCTCCCAGGTCAGTCAGGATTAGAACTTTAGCTTCGGGGCACAGATCTGACCCTATTTAAAGAATGTAGTCCTCTGACTACACCCAAATCCCATCAGAAAGACGTTCCAGCAGACACTCATGAAGGACTGTAAAAGGTCTGAAGGTGTTACAAGAGAGGCGATTTAAAAATATAGGCTTGAGGGCCTGAGAGAGCTCTGGGAGGGAGTCCACATCTGAGACCCGAGCTCCCGAGCTGGACTGCTGAAAGCCATGGGAAGACAGAAGGAGAGACCTGACCGCACAAAGCTACCCTCTGCCCTCCTTCACCACCCTAATACACACATGATGATGGTAAACAAAACTTCAAAAATAAATAACAACAACACAGGCTCACGATGAGGGCAAATGGATTAAATGCCCCACTGGTCATATGTGGCCACTTCTACTCTGCCTAATGGATTTCCTACTGCTCAATAAGAGTGCACAGGTGCAGACCACACACCAGTGATGAATCCGGATATCGGCTTCAGACTGTGGAACTGTTGATCATGCTTGGCTCTCTCCTCCACGGTTATGGCCCAGATGTCGAGGCTACCTGCAGTCCAAAGACAAGACAGACAGATGTTCAGACACATGATGTCCACCGCACTTTAAAGTTCTGTCAGCATGCTATAATGGTGTGATAAACCACCGTCCTTGGAAGATGTGTTTAAAGTCTAAAAATTAAGAACAAAGCAGTTTAAAAAACAGCACATATACTTTCTAGAGACTTGTCCTATAACTCCACATTTAGGATTCTATGAAAACATAGTACATCAGTAATTTATTTAAATAAAACTAAGAAACAGACTAAGGTAACTGAAACTCTACCATCAGGTGCCTAAAATGTCACAGGTAAAAATTATGAAAATCCAAAATGAGCATTAAAAAAAGTAGTGGTGGCAGTAACAGTATTGGTGGTGATGGTAGTGGTGGTGGTGATGGTGGTGGTAGTGGTGGTGGTGGTGGTGGTAGTGGTGGTGATGGTAGTGGTGGTGGTGATGGTGGTAGTACTCCAACACAATTAGAATCTTGTGAAAATATTCAAATATCTGGTAATGGTTGTACAACTTTGCAAATGTACTAATGATCACCAAATAGTACAGTTAAAACTACTCAACTGTATGATGTTTATATTGTTCCTCACTAAAGTTGCTTCTAAAAACGAATATTCTGATAAAACTAATGACCAAACACAGAACATACGCTTTATCAGAATAGTCATTTTTAGAAAGAACTTTAGTGAGGCACAATTCAAACAAATATGTATCTTTAGTCCCTGGTCTTCTAGAAAAAATTCACTAAAGTAATTCTAAATGATGGACAAAAAAACTCTGTAAAAGCCAACCACTGTCCCCAAGCTAGGAACACACAATGCCCATGTTTTACACAATGTGACTGTGCCTGTAACATTCTAACACCCTCCTCTCTGCAGGGTAGGGTGTGACAGTGACAGGCAGGCTCCCTTCAGATGCTGGAGGCCAAGCACTGTGTCATATGACTCAGAAAAATTTCTGACACAAATACCTCTCCCCTCACAGACTAGTGGCCCTACAAAGGTAAAAAGGGACTTTTACTGTCCTGTTGTGCTTCATACTTACAAACAAAATGAAAGCTAAAAGTAGACCAATAAAATTATATAGTTAAGAAGGCAAACCAAAAAAAAAACAAAAATCCATGTAACAAAAAATTACTCAAGATCTGGAAAAGTCTGCATGTGTCTGTCTGGAATCCCAGAGACTTTCACAGGTGTGCTTAGAGGGTGACACACGGCGCCTTCTCATTCTCTTTACAACTGACACAAGAACTCTGCTTTATATTTCCTTTTGGTTTTTGGCAATCCTAGGGATTGAAAGCAGGGCCCACCTAGGCCATCAAACCTTGTGCTTTGTCCACAGCCCTGCCAAGATCACCTGTTAGCATGGCATATTTGTTTTGTTAATAGATTCTGGGCTGAAGGTGCAACTCGGTGACAGAGTGCTTGCCTAACATACATTAGATCCTGGGTTCACTCTCCAACACTGACAAAGAAAACAACAAGGCATGCATGAATAACATGCCAGAAAAACATTTTACCCAGACTGATGAGTTTCAAACAGATAAAGTAAAGCAAAAATGTCATGCTTCAAATCTAGGCTTTGAAAGAGTATAACATGATCCATTCAGTTCAACAAATAAACTATACAAGCAAGACGCTGAGGCGGGCAGTCTGAGAGCAAGGAAGGAGGCATCAACTACCCGTGCACCTTATTTGGATTTCAATTTGAACAAACAATGAAAAACTGCCTAAAGCCCGAACTGGATATAATTTAAATTTTATAGGTAGAGTATGTGTAGGAATTTTAGAGGTTTGGTAATAGAATTATACTTGAGTTTTCATCATTTAATAAATAAACACAGTAAACTCTTCAGGGATGAAAGGTTAAGATGTCTTAGAGTTACCTCAAAACCCACTGAAACAAAATGGAGTCCCTAGTCACTGAAGCGTCCCAAGGTACACTATGAGGGTTGACTGTAATTTTCTCTGTTTATGTTGGTTTGTTTCTGTGGTAATGAAGACTGAGCACAGGACTTCATGCATGCTAGACAAGCACACTACCCCTAAGCTACACCCCAGCCCAACTCAACTCTATTAATTTATCTGAAATATCTCATCATGGAAAAGTCTTAAAATCTGGCCCCAACTTATATTAAGAAATAAATTTTCAAAACTTACCACCAAAAGGTGTCGGAAACTGAGCCATGGTTCTTTCCGTTTACCTTGCTAATCGACGCCTGTAATTAAAACGCAACACGTAAGTTTAGGAAAACTTCAGGTCTGTATATAAGCACACTAACACGCTGTCTTTTAATTGTTAGACCTCAACACCAGAGCTAGAGTACAGTCCTACAACAAAGTCACAATGAAAGAGTTCTTCATAATTCCCTGGACAGATTCTTAGTGCCAGAAACAAGGGTGGCTTCTGGTGGACTGGCAACAGAAAGCTTCTGTATGGCTAGCTAGGACAACCTATTTAATCACCAGGGCCATATCTGACACTTTTTAACATATCTTCTTAACCATCTATATATAACTACTCATCTTAATATAAGATGTACATTGGACAAAAGTGGTATATAGTTCTTTTCTTTTACTCACACGCATGGCCCTATACAACAGGTACTGCTAATTCTACCCTGCATTACAGAAAAAGGAAAGAGAAGAAGAGAGGAAGGAATTCGAGCAGAGCAAATGCCATAGCCTGTGTGTTCAAGAACAACACTGAATTGCTCCGTAAAGATTATGAGAAACAGGCAGTCAAGATGGCTCAGTGGATAAAAGCACTTGACACCCAACAATGCAAACCTGACAACCTGAGTTCAAACCCCGTAACCTACATAAAGGTGGAGAGAACCAACTTCATCAAGTTCCTCTAACCTCACACTGTGGTACACACACTCACATGCATTGCGTGTGCGTGCACACACAATAATAAAGGGCTACCCTTTAAAAAATACATTATAGGAGAAATGCTGGGCCTTCAATCTCCGTACTTAGGAGGTGAGGGCCAGAGTTCAAGGTCATCCCCAGGAACACAGTGAGTTTAAAGCCAGGTTGGGCTACATGAAGCTCTCAAAACAGAATCATAAGATACATTTAAACAGTACACATTTAGTAATGCCTGCCCAGAATACCAAACTAATTTCCAAAATTTCCCATCAGGCATTCCTGCTCATGAGCAGCCAACAAGAAACGAAATCCTCTTCCACAAATAAAAACTTCAGACTTAAAGACTACTTTTCTTCTTATTTGTGGTGGGTTTGAATTTGACTAAGAAGTGGCCTTAGTCTGCAGTTGGTGGTGCTGTTTGAGGAGGTAGGCGTGTGGCCTTGCTGGAAGAAGTATGTAACCAGAGGCAGGATTGGAGCATTTAAAGAATCTCACCATTTCCAGTTTGCTCCCTTGGCTTGGTTTGCCAAGTTTGCCAGGATGTAAATTCTCAGCTTCCTGATCCAGGCATCATGCCTGCACTCTGCCCACTTCCTGCTTCCTGGTCCAGTCATCATGCCTGCACTCTGCCCACTTCCTGGTCCAGCCATCATGCCTGCACTCTGCCCACTTCCTGGTCCAGCCATCATGCCTGCACTCTGCCCACNCACTTCCTGGTCCAGCCATCATGCCTGCACTCTGCCCACTTCCTGGTCCAGCCATCATGCCTGCACTCTGCCCACTTCCTGGTCCAGCCATCATGACTCTCATCCTTCAGGAACCTTAAGCCAAAATAAACTCTTCTATAAGTTGCCTGGGTCATAATGTTCCATGGAAACAATAGAAAAGGAACTAATAGAGTCCTAATTTAATTTTGTTACAGTAAATTTCCACAGTCAAAAAGAGTACAAGGCATCCATTAGAATTTTTAGGTAAATGTAGTCAGATGTGGCAGTATGTGCCTATAACCCCAGAACTCAGAAGGAAGAAGCTGGAGGATCTGAGTTTGAGGCCAGCTAGAGTTGTCAGTCCTGCACAGCAAAGACAGCATCTCAACAGCTTAACAAAAACAAACTTGACAGAAATTTGGGCTTTAAAATACATGGTTCTCTCGCCCTAGTACACCTCAAATCCAGTGTTTACGGAGTTTCCTCCAAGTATTTCGTTAGGCCTCCAGAAGCCCTTTCCTGTTTTCCACTCCTATCTATTCTTCATACTCCACCTTTTATAGTGTTTAGGATACTGGACTTCTGACTTAGTTGCACTTTAGTTTTCTTCTTTCTTGAACTATTTGGTCCCTTATGGTTCCTCTTCTATCACTGGCTGCCTGGCTGCTCTGAGTGCATCTCTGGTGACGCCTGGGTGCTCCTTTACATTTACAGTGGGTAGGAGGTAGGTGTGTTGAGAGACAATCAAGTACACTAAAAGGCCTTTCCTCAGGGACACTTCCAAAAGCCAGCATCCTCAAACCTGCTCACTCTCACCAGAGAAAGCTGGGTAGGATGAGAAGGGTACGATGCCACCATCTTCCATGCTGACTCAGATGATAGTAAACGTCCTACACAGAACACGTAGTTACAAGGGACTGCTTGGTTTTCAGACCCTGCTTCATTCCTCTGTCCAATGGAGTTTCTCCCATTTCAGTTTCCCTCTCCCAGAGAAGAGGAGACCAAAGTGGTCACCTATCCTCGAGAGCTGCAGGATGGAGACCTGGACGGGACATTGAAAGAATTCCCATTTTTAACTGCTGCCTGTAGAGACACCTGCAGTCTGCAAGCATGTGGAAGCCTGCCCCACCACTCAGCAAGACGGCTGTAGCTCCTCCTGGCTGTAGGAACCAATCCTGATCTTCCTTGGTCACTCAGGGACTGTGCTCCATATCCTTAGGGTCTGCGTTAAATGCTTGTTTTCTGTTGTTACAGTCTTCTGTAGGAGCGACTTTATTTCTGGTTGTAGCAGGAAGACAGAACACACCTGTGGCCAAGTGGCCACACAGCCACATTTACCAGAGGTCTGACAGTCTGGCTGAGAAGTGGACATGACAATTCCCTGAGGCTGCAGCTGCCATTCTCTTCCTCCCCTTCAGCTCACCCAGAACATCTGCAAGTTTCCCAAAAACAAGTTCTCTCACTTAACTCTCAGACAATGCTTCTGTAACTGACAGCTCATACATTTTCGTATCCAGCTTTCCAAAAATGCTCAGCTCTGTATTTGTTTTCTTTTTCAAGTCAGGGTTCCTCTGTGTAGTCCTGGCTATCCTAGAACTAACTTTGTAGACTAGACTATGGCCTCGACCTCACAGATCCACCTGCCTCTGCCTCCTGAGCACTGGGACTAAAGGCGTGAACCACCATGCCTAGCTAAGCTCTGGA
>LZPO01076060.1:94463-106440 GCA_001675575.1 Neotoma lepida | reverse complement strand
AACACAAGGTGTCTGTCATAAGATGCCTTTTCAAGTTGTAGATAAAATGAGAGCCATTAGCAAACACTCCAGAAGCCACTGGCAACTGTCTCACTTCCACATTCTGAATGCTGCTTCTATATGTCATCATTTGGTCCTAAATGATTATTTCTAAACATAACAAAACCTAACCATGAACAGTAAGGGGGGAAAAAAAAACCACCTTGTGAAAAGAGGAGTTCCACCCTGAAAAGCCACCAGCTCAAATCCTTAAGTTCTACATTCTACAACCTGGAAGTGCAAACTGTGTCTATCAGACTGTCTTAGTGTATATGCATCCCAGGGAAGCTGGAAAACAGCTCATCTCTCCCAGGTAGACCATCCATGAAGATAAAAGTACCAGACAAATACTGGGCACAAGACAGCCAGACAACAGGCAAACTGATTCAGACTGCCCAGTCATGGTGAAATGTGTCACTGTAAACAGTAACTCAACCCTGAAAGAGGAGAGGCCAGAAGGATATGCAGGCAAGCACTCAGCACGCCCAGTTCAATTACCTTGCTATTAACTTAGCCATATCCAGACTCATCACTAAGGACTAAAAATAGGACAGAAGGCTTTTATAGTTCCCAACCAAGACCACAAATTCAAAACATTTATTACAACATACACCAGGAAATTAGAGAACGCAACATACATTTCTAGTGTCAGAGATAAGAAAAGAAATGAGATGCTAACAACACCTTGCTTTTTATATAGCACTCATCTGTGAAAGGCTTAGAGATGTTCTGCATTTTTTTAATCTAATTATAGTGATTTAACAACATCCCCGTGAAATAGGTAGAATGTAAACATCCTTACTTCTGCTTGGCTACTGATTTATTTAATCACGTTGCTGGTTAGATTCTGGTTTAGTCAGCTCAGTATCTCAAGCTCCGCAGATGCAAGTCTCCAATTACCCTCCAAAATGTAGTAAGTAAGACAAGGTAGACCTCGAGATTTCCATGCCCAGGAATGAGTAAGTAGGGCAAAACTGGTTTCAGGGTTAGAAATAAAACCATTTTAAACAGTCCAAGGGATCTACGTTTCTTTAGGAGCAGACTGAGAAACAGTTATCATTACCACTAAATCATTGACATGCAGAAATTTTAGACAGTGAGAATTTACTTCCCACACTCACCAACAGGAACTGACAGCTTTATCCTTCAATGGACAGAAGGAATTCAGCGTACACACTTGCCTGGGAAACCAATAGGTGTAGAAACAAAGGGGGAGTCAACCAATACTTGGAGATCTCAGATACTTAATTTTTTTTCTCTAAACTTTGACTCAAAAGAAGAATGAGTTTGTCACACGGATGGCTAAGATAAAAGATAAACTCTAAGTGTCTTATTTGTACCTTTCAAGCGTCATTGTTATAAGGAACCTTTAAAAGCTGGTATACTATTACAGTGTTAAGAGGTTCTTCCTAAATATACCCAACATGTCTAACTCCCCTCAACAGCAACTCTCAGTGAAGTAATTCTTCCTCTCCATACAATCAGATAAGGCACAGCCAAAGGAATACAGGACGACGAAACCCAAACACACTCGGGAATTCCCAAGCAGGTAACCTTTGCAAACATGCTCCTGTTTAAGAGACAGGAGAACCCTGACTACATACAAGCATCTCACAGAAACAGGAGCTCCTTTCTCCACAGATGCCCTTCCCTCTGTCTCCTTACACTTTTATCCAGCCTGCAGAGTCTGCAATGTCAGGAGGGCAATCAACTCAGATAGCTGCCTGCCTTTCCCTCAGTGTGGGATTAAAGGTGTACTACCACTCCAGCCCATTTCTTAAAGTTTTAAAATCATAAAACACTATCATGGGCTGTGATTTTTCTGTTGTTCATGGGTTCAGTTGGTAAACTACTGCTCTCTTTTCCACCTTGTCACTACAATGAAGCCTAAGTTAAAAGAAATCCTCATTTTCCCTCTTCAACCTCCAAACGAATCAATACTCAATAATAAGAGGAAATTTTAAGATATCCTGGGGAAACTTTGTCTCTCTCTATTCTGGCTTTAAATAAAACTTAGTAAATGCTTAAATATACAGGGCTACTGTACCCCCAGACAAAGCAAACATTTCATGTATTACCTTGACCTCATAAATTATACCATTTCACATTTGAAAAATTGTACTCTTTCATACCTTGCTAAGAGTTAAATGAGAGCTCACTATCTCTCTTTTCAATAGAATTGACTCTGATATATGACATCAGTTAATGTGACTGACTCTGATGTGTGGCATCAGTCAATGTGGACTTCAGACGATACTGACCCTAGAGGCAATGAGTGACTCAACAAACCCCAGTCCCAGTGTGGGACACCTCCATAGGTGAGGCCCTGAAGCCCCCAAACCATACAGGATCTTCTTTGCTGTTTTGGTTTGAATGAGGAATGCCCCCACAGGCTCAGGGATTTGAATACTTGGCTCCCGGGTGTGGCTGCTGTTTGGGGAGGTTTGGGTGGTGCAGCCATGCTGAAGAAATTACAACACTGAGTGTTTACAGTATCGCCTCACTTCCTATTTGTTCTCTCTGCTCTCTGCTTGCAATTAAAGATGTGAGCTCCCAGGTTCCTGCTCTTGCTGTCATATCTGCCGCTTGCTGACATGCCTCCCACTAAGACTCTTAGCCCTCTGGAAGCATAAGCCAAAATAAACTCTTTGTTCCGTAAGGTCTTTTGGCTGCAGCACCTTACCGTAGCAGCACAGAACTACCTAATTCTACTGTCCATCAGAATTAGAGGATAAGACCCTACTGCTGAAGAGATCACATACCTTCCTGCAAGATGAGAGAAAACAAGCTACAACAGAGCTGGAAACTTCATCCCTGCTGTCTAGCTTTCAAAGTTCCAGAAGGTGCTATGCAGGATGCTGCAGGAAAAAAACCCACCATCGGTCTTATCCATCTGTGAACCCCATGAACCAAACACAAACAAACCTCCTGGGCAAGACGTTCCCACCTGTGCAATAGTGGTACAGGTGCTATGGATAACCAAGTGCTCTCAGATTGGACCAGGTTCCAACGGAAAGCTCCAAACCCAGATCACACTGACAATCCTGGTCAAACTCAGTAAATCAGACAAAAACAAAACAGACAGACATGAATGTAGGAAAGAGATGGGGGATGGGAGAGGGCAGAGGGTGAGAGCAGTCAGTACTCATTAGGTACCTGTGTGAAATTGTCAAATAACAAATTTAACTGATTAAAAAAAAGGGGGGGACAATTTAGACTCCAGAATGATAGGAGACACTTGACAAGCAAGATTAATGTCTGCCCTGAGTTAACCTTCATAACAGACACTTCTTAAAGGAGGCTCATGTCAGATTAAATAAGTAGTATAAAGGAAACAAAGTTATCACTGAATCACATTTCTTTAAGATCCTTTAAGACAGTATCAGTTATCAGCACTCAAGCACTGGCTCAAGCCAAATGCTTTACTAGAGCAGAGGAGATGAAAATGGACCCTGGAGGAAAAAACAAACCAGTGCAGGGTTCACACTGGTCTCCACAGGTGCTTCAGGCAGCTGCAAGCAACTCCTTCCCACCCATGTCTCTGTGATGTGATCGCTTTACTCATGGGCATCTGCTAACAGCAAACACAGCATTTAAGCCAGCATCTGCACACATTCCTAACTGACCGGACCAAGTATTAAAAGCATTTTGAGGCGCAGTGTGAGTTACGCTGGAGTTTTGTAAGTTTAGTGTGTCGTCCATATGTGATCAGACCCCTTTGTAAAACAGGTATAGAAGGAACCTTTTAGTAACATATCCACAAGGAATTCTCTTTATGCCTTACTGGGGATAACTACATTTCAGATCTAAACTGACAAAGATGTTTCATTCACCTCAGCCGGATGGATTTCCAGCACTGGGAAGAGCCAGATGACTCAAGCCATGTTTCTGAGATTGGGTAAAAAGAAGACTAAGACTAATGACGTAGGAGAACAAGGCACAGAGCACTAGTACAATGGCTTACTTAGAAAGGGAAAAAAAGACCACTTGCTAGCTAAAACATGCTGCAGCCTTCGATAAACAGGGCCCTCCCCAGGCAAGTTGAAGCATGGGTTAGCTGCCTGGTGGCTTCTAATGGAGACTTCTAATGGAGTCTAACAGAGACTCACCAGGAGTTAACCCCTCGTGCTAAGAGTCACATGGGCACTTTATTCTCCATTCAGCTTTTACTTTTCAACCTTCTGGTTATTTCTCTTCTTACCATGAAAAAGGGAGTGCCTTTTTGGTTAAATGAATGGTTCATGTGGAGGAAAGCCCAGAGAAGGAAAGTTAAAACTAACCTTCCAATAGTTTTTGAGAAAGGCCAGGTGTGGGAGGCAGAGTCAGCAGGGCTTCTGTGAGTTCTATTTATGAAGAAAAAAGAATTAACGGACAATATATAACAAAGCCTAAATAGATGTTCTAAGTAGCTAGAGAGAACACAGGCTTTACCATACTTGTATTTGATGCATAAAAAGTTTTCCCAATTTTCTATAATGAGTAAACTTTTAAAGAAAAGGAGAAAGAGAAAAGAAAACATGCACAAATACATGAAGTGCACACAAACGCATGTGTGAGCACACATCTTTTTTTTTTTTTTTTTTTTTTTGGTTTTTGGAGACAGGGTTTCTCTGTGTAGCTTTGCGCCTTTCCTGGAACTCACTCTGTAGACCAGGCTGGCCTCGAACTCACCAGATCCACCTGCCTCTGCCTCCCGAGTGCTGGGATTAAAGGCGTGTGCCACCACCGCCCAGCATGCGCACATGCGCACACATCTTTTTTGTCCTGTCAAACATTTTATATATAAAAGATATTTATTATAGGAACTGCTCTATAAAACTGTCCCAAGCTAAGCCACACTAGGTACCAAATACAAAAATACTCAATTTACTTCCTTGTTATTGGTAGGACTCTTTGCCTAATTCAACAAACACTTATTACACAGGGACCATGGACTGGATCCACTGTGTTCAGACACCCCAAAGGAGTGATAGACAGAAGTAGTCAGCTGGAGAGATGGCGCAGTGGTTAAGACTGAGTACTGTTCTTGCAGAGGAACTGAGTTTGGTTTCCAGTACCCGTGTTGGTCAGACCACAACCACCTGTAACCCCAGGATCGGACACCTGTGGTCTCTGGCACCTCTATTCATGTATGTGCATATACATGAGTGTGCATGCACATTCACACACAGAATTAAAAAATAGTAATAAATAAAAAATTTAAAAGTATAACTAGTAAAGTTCTTCCTCACAGTGCTAGACAAAGCAGGCTAAAGGCCAAAAAGCCACATCTCCCCTTGACTACCCATCAGAATCTGAGGAAGCCTTTTAGAACGTCACTACCTCCGAAGACATACCACAGCAGACTTGGTAGTATGAAAAATATTTGCTGTTTTTCAGATGTTACCAGCACATTCCTGCAGGGGTTAAATTCTTGCCTGTGGGGCACATGTGCGCCCATGTGATCTGCTGTTAGCTCAGGAAGTCTGAGTAGAAAAGCACAAGAAGGACTTGTGAGCCAATTAGAGTCTTGCCAGAGCTCTTTCCCTTCCATCATGTGCTCTGGGACGGTGTCCACAGAAGGCCCTGGCAGGAGAAATGAGCTTTTGTTGTGCACTGGAGATGTGAGGGTAGGTGCTGCAACACAGCTAGGCAAGAGCTGACTCAAAGCAACGTATGAAAGGCAGGTGATGGCACTGAGTCCTCAAATAATGGGGTCACAAACTCTGGCATGTCTGTCCTCCAGAAGTCTGGGAAGGCTCCTTTGCTGAACTTGGGCATTTGGAATTCTGAGTCAAGCCATAAGCATGAAAAAACTCAAAGACACCCTAGAAACACGGCACCCAGGGAAACACCCCAGAGTAATACAGAGAAGCCTGCCCAAGAGCGAGACTGTGTTATCTACTTCCCCACAAATTCCACAAACAACCTCAGGAAGGAAGGCTTGGGGGTAAGGCTTGTGCAGTAAGTTACTGCACAACTGAGATGAATTAAGTAAACAATAACCAAAAATTAAAGTATTGAAACTGAGTTGGAACTGATGCCAGACTCAACGGCTACTTAGCGGCAGCATCCTCGTGCATGAGGAAGGAGGTGAAGTCTGTGCAAAGACAATAAAGAACAAAACAACACAGATAACATGAAAACACACATGCACACAGCCCAAGGGTAACATGTTCAGACACACAAAGAACAAACCAGCCATACATCTACATAATAAGGCTATGCAGATGCACTGGCCAGGAATTCAGGAAGCACTCTAAAAATAGTAAAATAACATGATATAATCTCATAAACTTCCTAATCATAGGATAAAATTCTAGGCTGTAATTCTGAAGTAAAGAAATCATGATCCTGGGCAGGAAATATTTAAAACTATTATGCCATATTCGTGCTTGTCCCTTTGGGTTAAAAAAATGTCAGGAACCACATATACCGATGTATTTCTAAAACAAAGCATTGATAGGAATCATACTAAAGTGTCTTCTCTCTTATATCCTTAGACTAGGCCTCAAGTGTAAGCAAATTAACCTTAAACTTTTGACCTTTGACAACCAAGAAAACTTTGTGAAAGCAGAACCCACACTGGAGCTCAGGATGGAGAAGCTGGGCCTGAAGATGTAGCTGTAGTGGAGCACTGGTCCAGCATGTGCGGTCTTGACCCTAGCATGGAGCGGCATAAAGAAAATGCTGAACTGCTGACTGACGTAGGAACAGTCCAAAGGTAACCTGTGCTTAGTCTCACATAGTAATGGAAAGGAGGAACTCAAGGTACTGGGGCTTCACAGACCTGCGTCTACCTGACAGAGCTTAAACTTCAGAATAGAAGAACTAACAAAGTAAACTGACATGATCCTGTGACACACAGGGAGCTAATGCAGAGAGTGGCGCAGGACAACTGGGGGTCCAGGAAGAGCTGAGAAGACATAGGAGTAGCTTCTAGATTCCAGAGAAGGTTCAGCCAATGCAAAGTAGACAGGGGAATTCAGAAGAGGAAATGAGGCTAGAGCAGCTAGACAAACACACTCTTCAGACAGAGTGCAGTCCTCATCTGAGGTGTAACAAGAACCTCTGAAAGGTTAAGCAGGGAACACCACCCTCTGATTTACAGTGCAGACGCTGCTTATGGGACACACAAGGCAAGAGGAACTGGAGAAATCAAGGGAACCACAGCCTCTCTCCCATGGCTCTCTCAGGATTCCCAGTACTCAGAGCAGTGGGAGCTCATCAGCTCATTTCTACGTTCATCTGAATCTGCCTGTTTACAAACCCGATAAAAATAACAAAACACTGAGAGTATGTAAGTTATATTTATTCACCCATACTGAACTTATTTGCTTGTACTATATTATAGATGGCGTAAAGATTTTACTAGAAAAGAATGAAGCCATTAGAGTGTAGTAAAAGAAATTGCAGGTTAATATTTATAAAACCTCAGAGTGAGAAAGAATGTTCTCCTTCAGCACCCAGGCAAGAGTCATAAACATGGAAAATAATGGTGGTTAGCGGGTAGGGGACTAGGACTACATTTACCAATGTCTTTAAATAAGTCAGGTTTTTGTTGTTGTGCTGAGATGAGTCTCACTATCTCACCTAAACTGATCTCAAATTCATAAGCTCATGTGAATTTCCTGCATCAGCCTCCCAAACAGCTGGGGAAGTAGGCAGATGACATCACGGTGGTTTACAAGTTTTAAAAACATAAACATTTTTGGATAAATATTTGAAGCATGCAACATAAGAATTAATATTTTGAAGTATAAGAAGGCTCATATATTTAAAATAAAAAGATTAGCCACCCCAAAAACTGTGACAAGAGCAGAAATTCAAAAAAATATAAATAACATAAGTATGGCGGGGAGCTTCAAAATTACACTTGCTTTGAAAATATATTGGATGAAAAAACTGGGCTCTAAAAATCATTCAGGGTATTAGATATCAATGGAGATACCACATAAAGCGATGTCTGCTAGTGAACGTCAGGAAGGTAATGGCGCTACCATTGCTGACACTATTCATTCACCTTTTTCAATAAGCACAATTTGCTTTAAGAGTAAAAACCTCATTTCTAACATAAAACACACTGAATGAAAAGTAAACAAAAGATAACACAGTATTGTCAAAGATGAAGTGTGTTTAGAGGCATCATTTCTTCTTTTAGAGCAGATACTCTGTCTTGTCAACACTCTGCACACACAGCTCTTCTCGTTTAGATGAGGTACACCACTCTTGAGGCTGACCTGTTTCCAGATCTCTCTGGCACCTCCACTGTCAGGACCATCACCACCTGCTCACCTGGTGTCACTGTCAAGAGGTATTCCTTCTTTTGCAGACTCTCTGGGGAAAACAAAGAGATTCCTCCCCCAAACACAGTGTCCTCTTCATATTATTACCTATAGTTATCTTCCACACTAGCTCACGTTTCTCAAAACGTGGTGCCCAGAACAAAAGCATTAATGTCAACAGAGAATTTGCAGAAATGCAAATTCTTGGGTCCCATCATAGGCCTAGCGGATCCCAACTGATGTCTGGGAATAGCTGTTCAATCTACATGCTTTTCTTGGGCCTTCCAAATCCAGAAAATCTCAACAAGCAAATCATATCTGACGGTCTTTTCTCAAAAGTCTGACAGTAACACATAAAGTCATCCGAAGAAGCTGACCACACAATCTCTAACAGTAGACAAACTTCTGAAACAAGAATAGATGCCCAGTGAATGACACCATACCTTAGTGATTTCGGAAACTCAGAACCAGTACGTCTTAGAGACATGGCTTCGAGCCTTCAGCACCCTCGGAGATGTTCACACATCTGGCTTCCTCAAGACACTGGCTACAAACTCATGTAATTAGAGACAAAGGCAGAACTACACAACCAAACATTCAACTAAGTAGATTCCTGACTAATAACACGGTGCTGGCTCTATTTAGAGAGAAGCATAACAATCAGGTGTGCAAAACACACTTCAGAAATATTTTCATCTTTCATAAATGACCCCGCGGAGGGCTAGATCTGCTGAGGTTTGATGTGCTCGTTCATACAGTTCTTTACACAGGGTAGGTTATTATCATAGAACCAAAGTACAGCCATAATAAGCACAAAACAAAGTTTAGTTGCAGTCCAACACCAACAATGCCAATTGCAAACATGCCACATTTGTTTGCTGAATGGATGAAGGAGCCAGGCACCAAGTTAGCACTAGTGACAAGCAACTGAGATGCCCTTGCTGCCCTCAGGCGCCTACAGCCCACTTGCAGATAAGCAGAGGCACATTACTTACTGTTGTGTGCTGTGACCAAAACACCTGACAGAATCAACTAGGGAAGAAAGAGTTCATTTTGGCTCAGTCTCAGTGAGATTTTAGTTTGTCATGACTGGGAAGCACAGTGGTTGCAGACGCTCCCAGCATGGCAGCAAGACCACGAGGTGGTGGCTTTACGCTTGTGGCAGATCAGGAATCCTGGAACCTAGAGCAGCCATAGCTGTTTACCCCTCCTAAGGGGCTCCAAAGTCTTCAAACTAGTACAACAATCTCCCTGACCAGATATTAAATTATGAGACGACATTTCAGATTTAAATCCTGGCAAGGGAACAGACGGGGATCATCCCACAGCATATACTCATATATACAGTTTCTCTAAAACACATGACAGATAAGTTAAGGCTTTGAATGGGTCAGCCACTTCTTCAAAGCCATCTAGCTCCCTCCAAGTGCACACTCCATCCATGCTCTGCAATCTAGCACCATGGTTTTTCCTTTGTTTGTTCTACATAATTAAAATATATGCTAGGCCTGGTGATACACACTAATCCCAGCACTCGGGAGGCAGGCAGAGCTCCATGAGTTCAAGGCTGGCCAGGCTACATAGTGAAACCCTGTCTCAAAAAGAAAAGAAACAAAATATATAATACCTTAATATAAAATTGGGGGTTGGTATTTTTCCCTGGTGGTGCTGGTAAATGAACAGAGGGCTTTATATGTATAGTGAATTGTTAACTTCAGTAAAGTGGAATATTCATCTTCTCATAATCACCACACATGCTCTTGCCTCTGTGTGTTAAGATCTTCTGAAATTCACTTTTGCCATATTTCCTACACATAAAAATATTTTCTAACTACAGGTATCATGCTATACATTAATTTACCTAGATGAGCTACCCTTCATAAATGTACATCTCCGCATCTCTTCCACCCCACAAATGTTTAGAAGAGCTCCCTACTACCCTCTGGATCTCCTGTATGACATATGGAGCACAAGAGCACTGCATGCTCTGAGCTTTCCATATTCTACAGGGGAAGTCTGGGGTTGCCAATACAGTGCTGTTTTGAACACAACAGAGGATTCAGAATAGAGTAGTTCATGGGGTTGATGAGCACAGAAAAATCTCTGGAGGAAAAAGCCCCTAACACAAAGCATGATTGTAGAGGAAAAGAACTCTAATGCCCATTTTAGATACTAATGGAGTGTTGCCATCTTGAAAACTGCCCAGATTATTTCAATGCCCAAGTTGTCATTTCACTTCCTTACATGGACCTCAGACCCACAGGGTGGAGGGGCTGAATAGCCCTGCTCTCATGCCCAGCACCACAGTTTTCCAGTTTATGGAGTTAAGGTCTACAATGTGGGATTTTGGCAACCATGGGAATATTTTGGCATTCCTCAGCCTCAGAGCAGATCTCCTGGTCATACATGACTTACTGCCAAAGACTTAGCTTGTTCTTCATGACACAATGCCATCATGACTTCATGTGACACCCTCCCCCGAAGCTGATGATTTTATTTTGATAACCCAAATCCAAGAAAGCTGATCACGACATTGCTATAAGCTTGAGTATACACAGTGTCCCCCAAAGGCCCTGGTTGTTAAAACCTAACATGTGGTGGTGGGGAGGCACTGTGAACCTCTAAGACGTGGGACTTTAGGTAAGACCCTTACGCTATTAGGACCACTCCCTTGAAGGGGGCTATGGGCCTTTGGTGTGTGTGTTGGGGGACGGTCCCTCCATACCCCACACAAGACTGAGTAACCCTCTACAGTGCTTCCCACTGTGGTGTGCTCTCTCATCAGCTCCTAAACCAGTAAGAATCCATCTTAGACCTGAACCTCCAAAACTCATTTTGCTGTGCTAACATGAAGCTATTCACTAATATTTGTAATTCTTGTTTCTGTTCATTTTTCTATTTTCTTGTATGTGTGTGTGTGTGTGTGTGTGTTATGTGTGCTGTGCATGAACATATTATGAATTTTCATGTGTGCACATATGTGTAGTGCCCAGAGGTTGATGTCAGGCGTCTTCCTCAATGACTCTCCACTTTTTATTATTACTGAGGTTGGGTCTCTCCTTCAACCCAGAGAGGGAAGTTTCTGCTGGTCTAGTCATGCTGAGACTCCCACCTCTGCCTCCTGTACTAGGATAACAAGTGGGCTGCTGTCCTGTTTGCTTTCTATTGCTGTGATAAAAACAGTAAAACCAACTTGAAAAGGGTTTATTTGACTTACAGGTTATAGTCCATCATCATAGGAAGTCAAGGAAGGACCTGAAGGCAAGAACTGAAGCAAAGCCGATGGAGGAATGTGCTGTGAAATAACCCTTCTGTACACTGTGTGAATGTGTGTCGCTGTGATTGGTTTAATAAAGAAGCCGACTGGCCAATAGCTGAACAGGATAAAGTCAGGTGGGAAAGCCAAACTTCTGAGAACGATGGGATGAGGAAGGGTGGAGTCAGAGGATTAGCCAGCCAGATGCAGAGGGACCAGGAGATAAACATGCGATGCTAATAAAGATACCACCACAGGGCAGAGAGTAAATAAGGAATATGGGTTAACTTAAAATGTGAGAGCTAGTTAGTAATAAGCCTGAGCTATTGGCCAAGCATTTACCATTAATATAAGCCTCTGCGTAATAATTTGGAAGCAGCTCCCAGGGCAGAAAACTCCACCTACATATGACATTCCA
>LZPO01076060.1:68643-78747 GCA_001675575.1 Neotoma lepida | reverse complement strand
CACACACACACACACACACACACACACACACTGGAGCTAAAGAGCAGTATCAGTGGTTAAGAGCACTTGCAGTTCCTACCATATCACACTATACCTACCAATGAATGGCTCACCGCTGCCTATAGCCCTATTTCCAGGGGATCCAATGCCCTCCCCTAACCTATGCAGGCAATGTATACATGCTGTGCACACACAGACAAGCAGGTACATATACATAAATAAAAACAAAGTTTTAGAAAAGCTATAGAAGCTCACTACTTTGTAATCTAATTTAAAATATAATCTAAAAAATAGGAGTTTAAACACAGATTTCCAACATCTTTGGACAATAATTCTCTCCAAATATATGGGTTATTAAATGAAAATCTCAGGACTACGCATGGGATACTTCCCTATGAGATATTGGTCAGGGAGGCCCCCACAGGCTATCTGCCCTTGCTCTTGGTTGCCCAACAGAACTAGATGGTAACACCCTACTGCTGAAGACATAACACACTTTGGTGGCAGGACAAAGAGAATCAAGCTGGAAATGACTTGAAAACTCCCTCCTTGCTGATTAGCTTTCATCAGATAGAAAAATATCATAGGCCGCTGGAGGAGAAAAGACATCAACATTCTCCCCACAGCCAACCCTGCATACTACATACAATACTGACCTGCCAGACAACACATGCCCGTCCACTGGTGCAATAATGGCATGAAAGTTATGAAAGTAACCAGTTCCATGTGGACTGGATTTGAGGCCTATTCCACAGGAAGGAATTTAGGCCTGATGCTGCAAACCTGGTCAAGAGCCCATGGTTCAGGGGTCATATGCCCTGGGGAATGAACCACCATTACTATTTTGCTAAATGACATGTTGTCATGTTTTTATTCTTGGGGGCTGGAAAGGTGGCTCAGAAGTTAGGAGAACTGGCTGCTCTTCCAGAGGACCTGAGTTCAATTCCCAGCACCCACATGGTGACTCACAACTATCCAGTTCCAGGGGATCTAACAGCCTCTTCTGGCCTCTGAAGGCACCAGGCACACACACAATGCACAGACATTCCTGCAAGCAAATCACCCAAACATATAAAGTAAGCTAATTTAAAAATAAAACACCTGTTTATGCTTGTATCCATAGATTAGTGCTACTCTCAACCTTGGCCCCAGAAGCATCTCTCTGCAGTGACTCACAACTGGTCAAAGTACTGAACTTAAGTGACAGCTGGTCAAAGTACTGAACTTAAGTGTCTGTTGAGAGCTCAGCCCTAACTAAATGGGATATCTCTAGGAACCCCCAAGCCCTAAGGCTCAGAGAACATCACAGAAAAGGGACAGAAAGCATGTAAGAGCCATAGGATGGGAAAAATGCTGAGAAATGCTGTCTTCAGGGCATGATATGACCAATGAACCCTCAAGTTTCTGCAGCTATTACCTGCACAAGAACAAGTCAACAAGATTGGTGGTCAACATTCCAACAGGCAGCACTAAGTAGGGAGGGGTATGTGTTGGGGATGTTTAGGGGAAGTGGGAAGGAGGAGCTGGGGGTACTTATGATCAAAGTGCATTGTTGACCTGTGAAACTGTCCAAGAATAAATGAGGTTTTTTGGGGTTTTTTTTTTTTGGGTTTTTTCGAGACAGGGTTTCTCTGTGTACTTTTGGTGCCTGTCCTGGATCTCGCTCTGTAGACCAGGCTGGCCTCGAACTCACAGAGATCTGCCTGGCTCTGCCTCCCGAGTGCTAGGATTAAAGGCGTGCGCCACCACCAACCGGCGAGATTTTTTTTTAAGTTTTTTTTTTTTAATGGCATAGGCTCTTGTAGATGCCTTTATCAGACTGAAGAAGTTCTATCAAGTCTGATAAAACTTTTTTATCGTAAATGGATGCTGAATTTTCTCAAAAGGAATTTTTTTTGAGAGAACTGACATAATCCTGCAGTTTTTCTACATTAGCAAGTGAGTGCGGTACAATGCACTGCTGGTTTTTCAAACATTGAACCAGCCTTACATCCTGGAATAACCCCATTTTAACAGAGACATAGAGAATGTCAATCATAAGAGAGATATAAAAGGCTTTCCTGTTGTGATGGAATTACAGGACTGCAAACATAAGCCAGAGACTCCCAAGAACACTTCAGCAGGGTGTCACCAAATGTTCAGCCCTGGGAGTCATAGGGACAGGGGTCCGTAGCCGAGGCCACAAGGGCTTTCTTTTCACAGCGCTCAGTCCAGCCCAGGTGGTGTGTCAGGCACAGAGCAGGAACAGCCAAAGGAAGGGTACAAGGGACTTGCTAGGATGAGAAGCCCAAGGACACAGCTCATTAGAGTACTTGTCTAGAACATGCAAACCCTGGATTCAATTCCCTGTGCTGCCAATAATAACGGGGAATAAAGAAATAACATAAGGAAAGGAAGGAAGGAAAGAAGGAAGGGGGGAAGGAAGAAGGGAGGGAAGAAGACAAAGGGGCATTTTAAAGTGCGGGTATTAGGAAAGCGGAATTCTGAATAGATGGTAGAGTAGAAAGCTAGAGGACAAACAGCATAGAGCCATCTATATAAAGATATGGATTTTATGCTAAAGGCAACAATTCTCAAAAGTGTAGCATGTGGATTCCAGGGCTTCCCAAAACCCTTCCAAGGAGTGAAGATCAAAGCTATTGTGATAATACTACTCATACATTATTTGCTATTTCTCGGTTTACATTTTCACAAGAAAAAATGATGATGATTACAACTATTGCCATCTTTACAGGGCAGCAGACCAAACTGTGCCGTGGCCACTGTCTTTTTCACTATATCATACAATTAACTTTTTAAAGCCATGCTCGCATGAGAATATTCTTAATGAACTGTGAAATATTTCATTAATTAAATCTTGGCCTTACATATATATTTAATATTCTCATGGCTAAATATTCAATAAGCACTTACATACATGACAAACTGAACTATGATGCCTTGAGCAGAAGCATATGTAGTCATTTGAGTTACCAACTAAATTACCTGCCTGGCTGGCCTTTCTCATAGAATATGATTGTTAGTTTTAATGACAGTAGAAAGACCATAGTTATTCTGACTTAATTATTTGACTAATGGTTTCTAAAGAATGGAGTAGGCCTGATTCTCCAAGAATTTATATGTGCATGCGTGTTTCGTTCACACAGGTGTGCCAGTGTCCTTAAACACCTAAAGGCATTGGATCACCTAGAACTGGAGTTACAGATGGTTCTGAGCCACCCACTGGAGCTTAGTGTGGCCTAGAAATTGAGGGCTCAGTCCCAAAAGAAGCTTCTTCTTCACATACCAGCCTCAAGTCATATGCACTCCCAGGTTCCCATCACTTCTGCCAGACAGAAGAGGTCCCCACCTGCCCCTTCAAGCCAAGGGACTCACTAAAAAGAATCACAGAATTTAAAAAATCACTATGTCTGCAAGAGCATCCCACTGGAACAGACAAGGCACGGGTAGGGAGAACGTCACTGCTCCCTCCTCTGGGAATGCAGGCCCACCTGTGGTGACATTTTATCTGTGCTCCCCAATAAAATTTATCTGAGGATTGGAGGAAAAACGGGGCAGCCAGCCTCTAGTAGTAAAACAATAGTCATGCAAGTTAGCACACGCCCTTAATCCATTTGGTTCTCTGTGACTCCAAGGTCACATTGGGAGCTAGCGGAAGGAGGTGGTGGCACACGCCTTTAATCCCAGCATCAGCCATAGAGTTATGGAGGTCTGTGCAGACAAACAGGAAGTGATGTAGCTTGGTGAGGATAGGAAATGAGTTAGCAGAATGGACAGGCATAAAAAGCCGGGTTAGACAGGAAGTCGCTCTCTTCTCTTCGCTCTTTGGAAGTAGCGGCAGCATTGGTGAGGTGAGGCTAGCTGGTGGCTTGCTCCCAATTCCTCTGATCTCTGCCAGATTTTCACCCCTATTTCTTGTTCTGTGTGTTTATTAATAAGACTGGTTAGAAGTTCGTCTTACACCCACCTTTCCACACATTAGCAATCCATAGTCCAGAATCTCCATTGGGAACCTTACAATGTAGACATGACTGATCAAATCACTATGGGACTGAACTCAGCTTCCATGGCCTCCTCTCCTCTCTTCAAACCCTCTGGCCAGTGGCTGTGTGGATAGCCCTTGGTCTGAAGCACTTGGCATGAACTACACTTCCAAGAAACACACACTCTAAAGGAAGACTAGAGATAAGAATCACAGGCAACAGAGTGTCAGGAAGGCCCAGGTGAGCCAGGGACAAGGAAGGCACACAAGACAGGAAGAGAAAGAAAACAAAATGAGCATCAGACTTCAGCTCACACAACCACAATGGGGCCCCAGCATAGTCAGGTCCTACACCTCCCTTTCTGGTGATGGTGGCCTCCTTATCAAAGTCACAGAAGCTGTTCGCAGGCTGACCGAGCTGGGAAAACAACTTCCCCCTTCCCTGATTAACTCCTGTATGAGCCTCAGATGACAAGCAAGCGCTGCCCTCCCAAGACTCCAACATTAGGACCTCTTGAGCACTGTTTTCAGTTCTTGTAACAGCTGGGAATCATTTATTTATATGTTTGCTTGTTTATCTGCCCCACTGGAGTATAAACAGAGAAAGGACAGGGACCCTGTCAGTACTGTCCTTGCTTCTGCAACACCACCTGGCACACAGCAGTCAATAGGCATGGTTCTGGCTCTGCAGAGGGAACCAGCATGAAGAAATGGAACAAAGCCTTCAGAAGAAACAAGCCAAGACAGTGTCCAGCACATGGGGAAGGGAACGATCAGTCACCTACCTTCTCTTCTCATCTCCAGGCACAAAACTGTGTGCAAGAAAGATGCAGAAGGCCCAGCCAGCAGGCAGCATCACACCCTGATGGTGAATGTCCTTGGGACTTGAGGAAAGGCCCAACTTAGTATGATGTTTGAAGGGCTTCAGTAGGGTCACACAGCTAACTGAGGGCAGCAGTCTTAGGTTGTAAGGTTTTCTACAGCAGACTTTTAGCAGCACAAATACAGAAAACAGAATCCAGATAGTGCGATGGGTCGAGGGATGAAAATTCAGAGTTGAAATGAAATACCCAGCTTTGAGGTCCCAGATATACAAAGAAGGAAATGAAACTAATTGGAAGCTGACAGCCCATAAGGGGAAAGATCAATTCAACATGGGCTTGAAGGTCAGACCCTGACTAAAGAGAGTAACGTGCAAGAGTGATAGAATAGGTCACATCCTCATATGGCCTGCGCGCACACACACACACACACACACACACACACACACACACACTACATAATTTCAAAAATTTTTAGAAAAAAAAAGAATAAAAAGTAGTTAAAGCTGGTGTGCTACTGTTCTAAATCTTTCTGTCTAAGAATTTTCCTGGTCTTTATTAAAAGCAAAATGATTACCTGTAATAAGTGAGTGAATTGTAAGCATGTATCACAAAGGCTGACAATATTTTTGCTATGTATTAACTGAAAACTGGTAAATCTTTATGTACTTGAGATCACAAACAGGCAAGGCACCAAACATAAACTTCAGCTCTCATACAAATTTTGACTGCCAGTGTGTTACCACAAATCAGGAGAGTCCCTTTAGAGTTAGCTTACTAACTGAGAGGCCCGAGGCTGCCCCGCTGACAGGACCACCTTTGGTGCCCACAGTGACACTGCACAACAGCACACTGCACCCTTGGGGAACCATCACTGGAAGGTGAAACTCTACATGATTTGTCTTTTTGCCTTATTTATATTTTCAAAACATTTCTTCAATAAGCTTGTACTGTTTCTGTCGTAAGAAAAGCATGTTATTTTTTTAAATTACCAAATCACAACTATAATATCATTTCAACTGATGCGATCAAAACAACTACAGATAACACATAATGACTGTGCTTTAAAATTAACTGAACCAAAAGGAAATGCAAGGTTACAATTCTTGCAGGATTATCCTTCCTCTGACAGTAACTAACTCTACAGATTGGGCAGACAGCTGCAGCACTGTGCAAAACAGACGGAAGACAACGGCTTCCATGGACACTCAAGACGGAAGACAACGGCTTCCATGGACACTCAACTCACAATACAGCTACTTTTAGGGATCCGTTTCTGTGAATCTAAAGTGTCTTTCACAAAGAAAAGCAAACAAAACCTTTCCTCTTAGAAACCACACCCATAAGCTCAATTAATGTAACATTTATGGTATAAAATAATTCTTGATCTTCATCTTACACTGCATTTTTGTTTGGGTTTGGCTTTTTGGGTACTTATTTGCTCATTGTGGACTTTTTGGTTTTTTGAAACTGGGTCTCACTATATGGCCCTGGCTAGCCTGAAACTCACTATGTAACCCAGGCTAGCCTCAGTCCTCCTGCCTTAACCTCCAGAATCCTGGGATTATAGTTATGACCACCTTATCTGTCATCTTAGATGGCTGTTTTATTTGACCAACAGTACAGATGTTCCTGAAGAGAAAACGGGGTTATCTCCCAATAGATCCATCATAAACTGAAAATATTCAGTGGCAAATGCATCCAATGCTTCCAATTTGTCAAATGTCACTGCTTAGCAGCAAAGCACACTGGGGAGCTATCAGCTGCCCTGCCTGTGATCCAGGGGCTCACTAGGAGCATCTTACACCGACTGCCTGTCATCAGCCCAGGAAAAATGCAGCTCACAATTCCAAGTGCAGCACCTACTGAACTCCAGTTGCTCTTGCACCACCAGTCAAGACATCTAAGTAGACTTACGCTAAGCCAGCATCTTACAGGATTCTCTTCCTCACAGAACTTCACACAGCTTATACAACTCATTATCTCACAGTCTGAGAGCCAAAGAGTAAATCACACTATCTGCACCAGAAAGATAAAGTAACTGAGTGGAGCTGCCTTGGTATTCCTCTTGTTCTCCTCCTAACCACTCACCCTTTGGAGCCTTTACACAGGAGCACACCACAGGGACTGTCGGTTAGCTTCCTACCTCCTGGGGAGTCCAAACCATGCCAGCCCTCTCTTCTCCAGCCATTCCAGGCCATTCATCACCAAATGGCTGCTGGGGGGCCTCCATGCGGTGAGCACTGGTCTAGGACATGGAGAGGAGTCTAAGAACAGCACCGATGATGCTCTTTGCCCTCGAGCAGCTGACATCCTAATAACCCACTGAAGGCATCTTCTTCCCCAATTTCTCTAATCATTGAAAGAACAGTTATATTTGAATAGACCCAAAAGTAAGTACTATATTCCCACTGGCCACTGCTATTTGCAATCTGCTATCTTGGCTTTAAAGTGGAAGTTAAGTGGATTTTTATAGAATATTAGATGCACAGTACATAAACCCCTATGACAGATGATTTACAAGAATGGTGTGTAAATGTATTCAATGACCCCAATTTATCAAATGTCACCTACGTACAACACAAGGCCCTCATAACCACAAAGCTGCACAAGAAATCTGTGCTGGAGCCAGGAATGTAGCTCCAGCCCTTAAGAAGCCAGAGTGGAGGACAATCACACGCTCAAAGCCAGGCTGGGCTAGCCTGTGCTACAGTGAGACTCTTTTTAAAAACAAACAAAAAAGGAAAGAAAGAAGGAAAAGAAAAGACGTTTTCACTGGAAATCATTAGCCCTGAATACACAGACACACAAAAGAGACACATGTACAGAGAGGGTTCCAGTGTATTTTGTTTAAGTGGCTTTATTCTAAGTCAGTGTCCTCCTTAGCGCATAGCATTAAAAGCCAGTGACTCCATGCATAACATCTATGTAAGACATAGATGCAATCAGAAATCAAGACTTATTAAAAAAAAAAAAAAAACGAAAACAAAGTACAAGCCGAAAGTTTAGCAAAAGAGGATGAAAAGTACTGTCCCACTGTTTAAGAGGGCATTTAATTTTAGTCACCACGGATAACTGGCCACTTGCTGTGACCTTGTTACCTGCACATTCTAATTCAGTTGAACCCAAAATCCTGCCACATCCTTCAGAGTTCAATGCCTAGTTCTGCCACTCAGTTAAAGGTGAGATGTACTTGGTACCACTTCCACACAGCCTCTAGGAAGCACCATGCTGCACAACTATGAGATGGGGTTTGATGGTCAGCTGAAACTAAACCCTGCCTCTCCTACCTCACTAGGAAGCACAGATAAACTCAGGCCAGGGAACACAGGCCTGAAAAAGGATGGCTGCACCAATATCGAGTCTGGGCAATTGGCTAGAAAGACAAGTTACCTATCACTAATTCTACGAGAAAAGGTTGAAAGAGGGTGAACTCACACAGGTTAATTTGTTTCACATTAACAAACTTTGTTTGAGCAACAACACTTGAATGCCAACCCATCCTCACAGTTAGTAACACAAGATTTGTGGTTCTTTTTTTAAGGCTCTCCAAACGGATCAGCAACGTCTTTCACTCAGGCTTGGGCAGTGCTGAAGTGAACTTCTATGGCCGCTTCAACCCTCTAAACTGGCCAGCATGGAAACGCCTGGATAGGCTCCCAGTTGTCTCCCTCCTCACACTTCTATAGTCTTGTGTTCCCAAAGCAAGTCCACACAAGCAAAACTGTGTTTTAGTTTGACTATCCTTCTCTATTGCTCTAAGCCTGTTTTCATGCAAAGCACTTTAGGAAACTCTCTGCAAGCTAAAAGATGAGGGACGACTGCCAGGCAGTTGCTGGGGCTTACCTGGGGCCAGCTTAAATGAACAACTCTTCAACGGAGAGTTTAAATAGGATCCCCCAACCCCATCTCTCCAGCCACCCACCTAATTACCACACACATTACTGCTTGTCAAGAAATCTCTAAGTACCTAGACAACAGAAATCAGGGATGCAAAAAAAAATACTTATATGCCTATAAAACGTGTCCACCATATAGGCCAAGAGTTTGGGACTTGCTAAAAGTTTCTCCAGCTATTTGCTGGCTAAGCTACTTAACTTCAGTTTCCAAAGCATATTCAGAGTTTAGGAAGGTTAAGTGAGTTAATGCCTATGAAAGCTGCAAAAGGACTTAATGTCAACTGCTACCATTACAGGTGCGTGAATGTTCTGACTTCATATCCCACTGCAAAGCAAGCTTATGCCAGCAAGCCACTCTTCCTGCCACAAGAAAAACTGTTTTGTGCTGGGCTAAGTCACTCCAGAGAGTGGAGCACGGGCTGTAAAGTGCTATAACCTTCCTCGACGGCAAGCTGGAAATGCACACTGCAGAACTTTAAACTTTATATGCCAAACTCAGTGCTGCCTCAGTATTGGGCAGAGAAGCTTCTTTTCTCAGTGAGTCACAGTAATGCAGACTCAAAACTGATCAAGGTGCTGAGAATAAGTGTTAAGTGCTCGGCCCTTAATAGGACATCCGTCACCCCCTCAGATCTCAGCAAACATTGCATGGCAGAAAGAATGTTGGAGCCGGAGGATGGGAAGGAGCACTACCAAAGGCTTCCTGTGGCTATGACATGTTTGGTGCACCCGTGAACTCACAGCAGTAGAAGTTACTTGCACATTTCATCACGGAGAGGCGAGGGGCTCGTAAGCCCCACTTCTCCCTGAGGAGCTACTGACAAGTTAACAGTTGCTGCGGGAAAGGAACTCATTTCTCAGTGGTGTAGCCACAGATAAGTTGCCCTTGCTCAAGTAAATAACCTCCCATCCATGCTCATTCAAACAACCCCAATTAAATGCAGTGGACCTGTGCTCCTCCCAGCACCCCCCCAAAAAACCTCCACCCATAAAAGCTGCAGGGAGACTTGTTGGGAATAAGAGGATGAGAGGCCGGGGGATGAGAGCACACACCTTTAGACCCAGCACTCAGGAGGCAGAGGCAGGTGGATCTCTGTGAGTTCCAGGCCAGCCAGGGCTACAAAGAGAATCCCTATCTTGAAAAAAACCAAAAATGCCTTTGATTGTCCAATTCCATTCTAGAACCTAGGCTTTGTAAGACCTTTGTTGTATGTATGTGTATACACTTACATGTTGTATGCATGTGTATACACGTATGTGTATACACTTACATGTTGTATGTATGTGTATACACTTATATGTTGTATTATGTGTATACACTTATATGTTGTATGCATGTGTATACACTTATATGTTGTATTATGTGTATGCACTTATATGTTGTATGTATGTGTATACACTT
>LZPO01076060.1:45360-55364 GCA_001675575.1 Neotoma lepida | reverse complement strand
CTGAACTGTGTCCTTCCACCTTGGGGACTGTAGGACTGAACTGTGTCCTTCCACCTTGGGGACTGTGGGACTGAACATGGGGTTGTCATGCTTGACAGCAGATGCCTTGACCTCCTAAGCCATCTTGCCAGCTCACACAACACATAATTTAAAATAAAAACTAAGTATTTTTTTTTAGAACATCTTTTCCTTTTCTGGGATGGTGGTGGCAAATACTTTTAATCCAAGCACTCAGAAGGCAGAGGCAGGTGGATCTCTGTGATTTCAAGGCCAGCCTGGGCTACAGACGAAGTTCAAGGACAGACGGGTACACAGAGAAACCCTGTCTCAAAAAACAAAAACAACACACACACACACACACACATGCACATGCAAAACACCCTTTTTTTTTACTTTGTAATGTGGAAAATGGTTTTGAGCCCAGACAGTTCTTAATTAGATTAATCCTTATTTTACACACACACACCTAAGAGTCTAGGGAGTGCAGAATTATCTCCCAGGTCTTTGAAATGAACTCATGGTTTAAGGTCCATGACTGCTGACCCAGGCCACACATCAAAGATTCACTAGGCAGAGAAAACAATGGCTTCTGGAGCTACAAAGGGAGGTGTTTTGAACTCAGGGAGTTAGTACAGAACACCCTGAATTCCACCCTTATCTAAGGCAACCAGAGTAGGTCCAGGCTAAACAAGAGCAGAGTTTTGTTTATTTAATAATGGGTATTACTGGGCATGTGGTGCACACCTGTAACCCCAGAGTTCAGGAGGCAGCCAGAGAATCCAGAGTTCAAGGCCAGGCTAGGCTACAAATCAAGACCCTGTCTCAAAACAAATAAGGCAAAGAGTGAAGAAGGAATTGGTGCATCCAAGCAATAGCTGGGAAAGCTCACTTATTAGTAAGTAAATAAAATAACAGTAATCTAAAGTGTGGGCAGATGGGATGCGTTACCTATCATGAATTAGCCATTCCAGAGGAGGGAGCTGCATCTGGACTTTATTTACTCAGCGGTGGCAGTGGGCTAGTGCAGCATACTCTCAAGGAATAGGCTGTGCCTAGAAACCCTATGATAGCATAGATGGAATGTTAAGTCACACTGAGTTGATCAAACAAGTTTGTGCTGAAACACTGTGGGTGGAATAAGGTAGGCTAGGAAGAGCAATATGCATTTAGAGAACCTAGAAAGCTAGGCAGAAGCCAAAATCTGGGATGTGGGAAATGCATGCTGTGTCTGCATTAGGTTCTTCCTCCCCCTTCACAGTCTAACACGCACGCGCGCACATGCACACACACACACACACACACACACACACACACACACGCATACACAGAGGCTGATAAAGACCTGCTAGCGCCGTGTTTTCACCGTTTTATTCACTGTTGATACCTGATACATAACTTCATGTCTTAAGCGTGTGTGTACAGGTAGTTCCTGCATTTGATTATTTAATCCTAGAGAGCAGGAACCATCACTCAGCTACTCGTGCAACTCTTTTATAGGGATCCATTTAGGTCCACAGAAGCCCTAACACTCAGGGCTGGTTTCATGGGCATGAGATCTATGCAGGTCCCTGGGCCTCTTGTGCTTGATAGTCTGCTGTTGCCAGCTTGGAAATTCTAGTAATTTCTAGATGAGGTACCTACTTTTTTGTTATTGTTTTGGTTTTTTTGTTGTTTTGCTTTGGGACCTGCAAATTAAAACAACAGAGCTGTCGGCAAGTACTGAATAGTCAGTCCCACAGGATAAAGTCTTGTAGTTCTAGGTGAGCGTATCATGTCAGCAGCTCAATAGAAACCATTAAAGATTGGGGCAATTCAAAAGAATGACTGTCAAGGCTCCCACCCAGCTGCTACTGTGAGCTCTTGGGTGACTCTTAATCCCTTTAAGCTGTCTCCCTAAGTGGATGGGGCACATATGTATAATAAATGCAAGAAGTATCTTCAGAAGTGTTCTGAGCATGGCTGTTTGTAACAGCCCCAAGCTGGAAACTTCCAACATGGAACTGGAAACATTCATCCAATGAGGTGATATACAGCAGTGAGAAAGCATAGACCACAGCTATCAGCAAACGCATGAGTGAGGCCCAAAAACATCAGACCGGGAGAGCTTAAATCAATGTAAAGCAGTATGATCTCGTTCCTGTGTACTTCAAAAGGAGCTAATCTGTCTGTTAAAATTCGGGCTGTTTCATATCCCGGGGAAGGGGAAGGAAGGTCATAACCCAACAGAGGCACGGAGAGCTTCAGAAGTCCTAGATGTGGCTCCTACTGGGTCATGAGCATTTTCACTTCTGATTGGACAAACTCCCCTAACGGTCCCCATGTACTTCTCTATGTAGTGTATATTTCTGTAAAGTTTACATTTTGGAAAAGCAAACAATCTGGGCATGGTGTCTCACACTTGTAACTCTACCACTCTAGACGCCAGGGAAGTAGAATTACTGGGAATTCAAGGCCGACCTGGGCTACCTAGTGAGTTCCAGGCCCACTTGGGATGCAGAGTTAAAAGAAAGACAGACAGACAGACACAAACCTGTGGAACCCTTAGAGACACTTTAAATGTGGGGGACCTGCCCCCACTTTTTCCCCCAGGGTACTCTTGAGCAGGGAGAAGTGAGGAATATATAGATAGAAATATAGAGGAGAGAGACAGACAGAAACAAAGGATAGCCTCAGGAGGGCCAAAACCCACCAGCCCAGAACTTTATTCAGAAGGACTTTTTATAACAATGCCAAGGGGCAAGGCAAAAGACCTCCCCCCAGCACAGCCAAGTGCAGACACCTGGTGACCATGCACGTGGTCAAGCTATCCCCTAATGCAGCCCTGCTGTGTAAAGCAAGCTCAGATCTCACTAGTAAGCTTTTGTGGGCTCCCACATTAAAGAACTTCCCAGGATATAAGCCACTGGGAATCCTTCTGTTTAAAAGGACTGGGAGGTCATTCAGTGGGCAAAGACCTTGCTATCCAAGAGTGACTCACAGAATGCTAGGTAGGCACAGCAGCTAACCTGAATCCCAGAGCAAGCTAACTAGCTAGGCCAAGCCAATGGGTGAGCTCTGGATTCAAGTGAGAGACCTGGTCTCAGTATATAAGATAAGAGCCATTGAGGAAGATACCCAGTGTCATCCTCAGGCCTCACACATACACACACACACACACACACACACACACACACACACATATACACAAACCACATCACATGCAAGGGGGGTTACAGAGGACCTGGGGGGCTCAGTGCTTCCTGTTTGGGTCCACAACACCCATGAAAACAAGCTAGACATGGCCACCAGCCCTGTAACTCCAGCACCAGAGAGTTGGAGACAGGAGTATCTAAGGGGGTCAGGGGGTCAGGGTTACTCTTGCTGTGATGAAACACCATGACCAGAAGCAACTTGGGGAGGAAAGGGTTTATTTCACTCACACTTTCATATAAAATTTCATCATCAAAAGTGATGAGGGCAAGAACTCAAGCAGAACAGGAACCTGGAGGCAGGAGCTGAGGCCATGGAGGGGTGATCCTCACTGGCTTGCTCCCCCTGGATTGCTCAGCCTGCTTTCTTAGAGACCCAGGACCACCAGCCCAGGGATGGCCTCACCCACAATGGGCTGGGCCCTTCCCCATCAGTCACTAATGAAGAAAATGCATGTGGTCCTGCTTACAGCCCGTGTTATGGGAGCAATTCCTTTCTTTTAGTTCTCTCATATGTTACACCCCAACTGCAATTTCCCTGCCTTTTCCCTCCCCCACCTCTTCTCTCCCCGCAGATCCATTCTTCCTCTGTTTCCCTTCAGAAAAAGGGCAGGCCTCCCAGGGGTATCAACCAAAACATGACGTATCAAGTCCTAATGATACTTTGCTATACTTGTAGGCCAGAAGCAATTTCTTATTTGAGGTTCCCTCCTCTCTGGTGACTAGCTTGTTTCAAGCTGACATGAAACTATTGAGCACAAGGGTACTCATTGGCCGTCCAGTCTACATGAATTGGTGAGCTCCAGGTTTGAGAGAACATGTCTCAAAAAATAAGGTGACTGGACATGACCACTCAAACCTTTAATCCCAGTACTCATGGAGCAGAAGCAATCAGATCTCTGATTTCAAAGCCAGCCAGGTCTGCACAGTGAGTTCAAAGCCAGCCAAAGCTTTACAGTGAGACCTTGTCTCCAAAACTGTAAGAAAGATGGAAAACGGACGCTCCCGATGTCAGCGTCTGGCCTCCCAATGCGTGCATGTTCGTCCTTACTCAGAAATACGTACCGTAAATGTGGATTGAGACCAAAAACCTTTCCTCATTAAAAAATAAAAAGGGGGGCTGGAGAGATGGCTCAGCAGTTAAGAGCCCTGGCTGCTCTTTCAGAGGACCCTGTTTGGTTCCCAGCACCCACGTGGTGGCTCACGACCATCTGTGACTCCACTTCCAGGGGATTCTCTTCTAGCCTCTTCAGGCACAAGGCACACACACAGTACACATACATATTTGCAGCCAAAACACTCATACACATAAAATAAATAAGTCTTTTAAAATTTAGTTAAAAAATAAAACAAAAAAGCCTTATAGGATTTGGACATGATGGCATAGCCCTGTAATCTAAACCTTTAGAAGGCTCAGGCAGAAGGAGCCTGAGTTTGGGGTGAGTGTGAACTAGACAGTGAGACTTATAAAAAACAAGGCTGCCACAGAAGAATGGCAATCACAAGTTCAGACAGTGTCTTGGCCGTGCACTCTTACCTTTTTAAATGTTAGAAAGCATTTTAAAGTTGCCTTTGAACATTTTTGGCCTGCCTGTCTGGCCATTTTAAGACTTTTTTGTTGGTCTGTTTTAAATACATATAATATTTGTTATCGAATAGGAAAGTGAAATCCCCCCTTTTTTTGTCCTTTTAAGACAACATCTGACTATGTAGCCCAGGCTAGCTTCAAGCTTGCAGTTCTCCTTCAGCCTACTGAATGCAGGAGCCAGCCTGTGCCACTGTGCCTGAAACCTGGCCCTTCAGAAAGCACCTGTGATAGTCTCATCCTAGTCCATTTCTGTCCATCTCTATCTCCCCTTCTACTTGTGAGACAGCGCAGCCCAGGTTGGCCTTCAACTCTGGGTCATCCAGCCTCTCCCGCCAGAGTGCTGGGATCCCAGGCGTGCGCCAGCGCTTCTAACGTGGTCTCCTGTTTTATGGAAGAAGAACTATCTGAACTTGCTTGAGGGTTACATTTACAGTTGCCTTTTTCTCCTTGTCTGGACAGTTTTACCCATTTTTTTTTTCATTTGATAAATAGATTTTATTTATTTACTTATTTTAATTGTTAAAACTTGCTTAAATTTTTGCTTTATGTGTATGGGTGTTTTGTCTGCATATATTTCTGTGTGCCTTGTGCATGCCTAGTGCCCAAGGAGGCCAGAAGAAGGCCTCAGATCTCCTGGATCTGGAGTTAAAGATGGTTGTGGACTGCCATACAGGCGCTAGGAATGGAACCTGGGTCCCCTGAAAGAGCAGTAAGTTCTCCTAACACTGAGCTGTCTCCAGCCCTTAAGAAGACTGCTTTTTTTTTTTTTAACTTGTATTTGTTTGTTTGTTATAGGTAACTATGAAGGGCTTGTATTTTCAACAGAGTTCTACAAATGAAGAAATAACATTTCTATTTCAAGAAAAGGTATGAATAAATTATTTAATCATTTAATGAGACAAGATAATGTCTTTCCATGTATAATTGCCTTTGTTTGGCTTTGGTTGCTATGATAAAATGCTCAGGCAAAAGCAACTTATGGGAGAAAGGACTTACTTAACTCTCAGGTCCAGGTTAGAGTCTACCGTAACAGGGAAGTCACAGCCACGGGGGAGGCAGCTTGTCCCATTGCATCCAGAGAACAAGGGATGAATGCATGCTCTTCTCCAGCTCCCTGTCTCACCCAGTCCAGGACCAGCCCTAGAGTGGTGCCACCTATTGTGGGTTAGTCTTTTCATCTCTTTAAATGCAATCAAGGCCCTTCCCACAGGCATGCTCGAGCCCTGTCTCCAAATGATTCTACATTTTGTCTCATTAACACTATTAGCACTAACTGTTACAGTAAGGATGCACTTTTAAAAGCATGTGTGCATGTCTGTGTGAGAGAGAGAGACAGACAGATGGGGTGGTGCACACACCACGACACACATGTGGAAGTCAGAGGACAACTGTTTGGAGTCAGTTCTCTTACCTTTACGTGAGTTCCAGGAACCAAACTCTGGTTACCAGGCTTGTGAGCAAGTACCTTTACCTGCTAGAGCCATGTACCCCAGGCTCTCTTTTAAATGTGTTATTAGTTATTTTAAGTGGGAACTAAGTAAGCAAAAGCTTAAGCTACCTCCCCCATATTACTTTCTCTTGACCTTATGTGAAAATGGTGGCTCATACTGTAGTGTAACTGTAGTTTTAGAAGAGCTGCTACAGGGGCTGAGACATGGCTCAGCAGTTACGAGCACAGACTGGTCCTGCCGAGGACCCAAGTTTGGTTCACAGTACCCGTGTCAGGCAGCTCACAACCACCTGGAAGTCCAGGTACAGAGGATCCAGTGCCCTCTCTGGCCTCCATGGCACTGTATTCATGTGCACAAACCCACATTTATGTGTACACATAATCTTTTAAAAAATAAAGACCTTTTAAAGGGAGTTGCTGTATTGGTTGTGCTGTGAAAGGCACTGAGAAGGTGGAAAAGCTCCAACTACATGTTACAGAGGGACCCAGGCGGGCAGGGTGGGGCCCAGTGGCACACTCTAGCCTAGCGTCACACAACACTTAAGTTTGATCCCCAGCAGCAAAGAAAACTCACTGGGAATCTGTAAGAAAGCAAGTTTTCAGACTGTAGCCACGTGATAGAAATTATCTGTACTGTTCAATGGAAGAGACAGAAATAAACCGTATTTTCCACACAAATTTAGGTACTTCCTAAGCTTACCTCATTTGTTAAGCTTTTAATGACAGTGATAACTGTCTCTGGATCAGGAACAGGATGTGTTTTTCCTCTCTTGCCTTTCCTTAACTCCAGAGTGATTTAGACCAAGAGTCTAAGGCCTACGCCTCAGACAGCTCACCCCTACCCCGAGTCAGGAAAAGAATCTAAGGTTTGAATACATCAGTAAACCTTGTCTGTAGGTATAATTAACAAATTCATCAATATTACTGTCTTCATCGGTATCACTGAACAACAGATCCAAGGTTTAGTAAAGATGNGAAGATGGCAAGTGAAACACAGTGATCCCTGACATGGGTCCCGGGGTGGGGGAGGGGTGCAAGAGCTGTCTGCCTGTCACTGAGGGACATATTTCAGTTAGTGGTCCGGAATACAGGTATCTGGGAGAAGTGATATTTATAAGTTGGGAGTACTTTTTGCCTTTGTCACTTTATATAGCTAGAGTATAAGAGGTAGTTAAATTCTATTATGTTAATGTTTTAACAGCAAAATGCTATGGGCTATGCTGAGGCTTCTGGAGAAGATGTTAGAAAATGAGTGGACAAGTAACACTGAAGAATTTCATTCATAGCATGAGGAAAATTCCAGATTTTATTAAAGGCTGCTTGTTATATGTGTACTTTAAAGATCTGACAGTTTGACTATTTAGGTTAAGATACAGTATTTGTCATTCTACTCTATGAAGCTGAGTTTGTTTCTATATCCATCCATGTTGGTCTTTGAGTGCTTTTAAAATAAAGATATGAAAGCTTTTTTTTAAATTACACCCCTAATTTTTCTTTCTTCTTTTTTTATTGTATACTGTTAGATAATTATTAGTGCCTTTTAAACCTAGGTTAATCATAAGATTTGGTATCAATTTAATTTTTTCAGTTAGATACAGACATTTTCACAAGACGCATGAATGTTCTCCGAAGAATGTGTAACATGTGGTTTTGTTATTTGGTTCCAGGAGACTCTCCCTGTTACAGAGGATAACTTTGTGAAACTTCAAGTTAAAGCTTGTGCTCTGAGCCAGATAAACACAAAGGTATTGGTGTTTTTATTGTGGCCAATGAGAATTTCAGAGTATATTTAATGTATAATAGTAATTGATTTCTGAGTGTCAAGAAATTATTTTCCTTAGAAAAACTGAACTAGAAAAATATTTCATATTTCATATATATGTTTGTTTTGTTTTGTTTTTTGAGACAGGGTTTCTCTGTTTAACAATCCTGACTGTCCTGGGCTCTCTTTGTAGACCAGGCTGGCCTCAAACTCACAGAGATTCACTTGCCCCTGCCTCCTGAGTGCTGGGATTAAAGACATGTGCCACCACACCTGGCCCACTTGTATATTTTTATATTAAGGTAAATGGTCTCATTTGTGTTTTATATGATTATGTGAAAATATTTTATAAACTTCATTTTAGAAGAGTCTGAGAATTTATGATTATTGAATCCTGTAGGTCAAGGAAGAAACTACCTTTATAAATACAATAAAAATAGAAACTAGAAACAGTTTATCAACTACTGAATTGTATGTATTTCTAGTTAACATTTTTAAGATATGATTTGTATGCTTGTCATTTTTCTATGTCTCTTAAGCACATATTTCCAATCTCATAGCACCCATAGTTATCTTTTATTATTGGCCATAAAAATATGTGTCTTGTGGGCAATGGTAGCACACGCCTTTAATCCCAGCACTCTGGAGGCAGGGGCAGGTGGATCTCTGTGAGTTCGAGGCCAGCCTGGTCTACAGAGCGAGTTCCAGGACAGCCAGAGCTGCACAGAGAAACCCTGTCTCCAAAGACCAAAACAAAAAAGTGTCTGGCCCCGGGCATGGTGGCGCACACCGTTAAGCCCAGCACCCAGGAGGCAGAGGCCTCTAAGACTTTGAGGCAGGTCTGGTCTACATAGCTGGTTCCAAGTTAGCTAGGACCACACAGGAAAGCTTGTCTTAAAAAACAAAAAAGTCTTCAAATGGTAAATAAATAGTCAGTAATGGTAAATAAATGGTTGAACGTGCCATGATAAGTATTTTCAGGTCTCATCATGAGACAGGGTCTCAGTATGTAGCCCAGGGTGGCCTTATTATGTAGCCTAGGCTGGCCTTAAACTCATGGTCCTTAAACTCATGGATTACAGATGTGTTCCTCCAGATCCAGATTTTTATCCTGGTTTTGTTTTGGGGTTTTGTTGCTGTTTGTTTGATTGTGGTTTTGTTTGGTCTTTTGACTTGAACAACTGAAACTTTATCCCAGATTTGAAGGGTAAAAGTCCAAAAAAAGTCAGTGTGCAGCAGGCTGGCCTCAGGTCTGTTCTTCACGCTTTGCAAATGACCTCCTTGCTCATATGGCTTTTTCTCTGTATGTGCCTGCTCCTGGTGTCATTGTCGTCCTAGGTCTCCAGTCCTGCTGGATTAGGAGTCTACCCTCACAACTCCATTTAATGTTAATTACTTTCTTTATTAAAGTCTCTGTCTCTAAACGTAGTCACATTGGGGATCAGGGTTAGAAGCATGTCAGTTAGTGTGGGAAGAGCCAATTCAGTCTGCAATAGGAAGGAATACAGACAAGAAGATTGATTTTGCGCACATTTTAGATGTCCATGCTAAAGTTGGGTGATATCTAATGTGTGCCTGCTCAGTAGAGAGGTTGTTCAGTCAGTTGCTATTAAACTTTACAGGACCTGCACAGAGTCTGGTCATGGGTGGTGTTGGGGGTTGAATCCAGGAGTTGTGAGTGCTAAGCCAGCACTTGACCACTCACAGGAAGAAATAACTAATAGCAGCTGAATGAAGTATTACAGCCAGGCGATAGTGGCTCATGCCTTTAATCCCACCAGAAGCAGGTAGATCACTATGAGTTCGAGACCTGCCTGGTCTACAAAGTGAGGTCCAGGATAGCCAAGGTTACACAGAGAAACTTTGTATTGAAAAACAAACAAACAACAAACTGACCAACTAACCAACCAACAAATAATAAAAACCATCTCTTACCATGGAACAACAAACCACACCTCCCTGTTCAGCAGTGCTTTCTTTCTCTCTCTCTCTCTCTCTCTCTCTCTCTCTCTCTCT